>PVKS010022748.1:0-33299 GCA_004027875.1 Aplodontia rufa
TAAAGGAAGCAGTCACCCTTGACTGCCGGGTGCTCACTCTGATGCAGGATCTCTCCGCCATCTGTGCCAAGAGAAGGCGCCATCCATCCATTCTAGCTGTTTCTGTGCAGCTAAGCTGGTGCCAGGTTGAGACAAGGCAAAGAGGCTATTCTGAGACCTGGAGCGATGGGGAATTTCATCACTTTGGTGATGAGGCTCCAGGTGTTGACTATAAAAAGCCCTGGTGAGGGATGATTCTCATTTGTCATTTTTTAAATGGAGCACCACACCTTTACATCTAGGTCAGTAACATGAGTAATTCACAGCCTGGACTCCTGTTGCTCACTACCTTATGCCCTGTACCTAGCACACAGTCTAGTGTAGGTAAGAAGTCAGAGTTCATCAATGCCATGCCTATCTGAGAGATCCTGTGGATATTCAGGGGTGGACCTGGGAGAGCCTTCCCTAGCTGGAGCTTACCCACAATGTCCCAGCTTCACCGCTCTGCTCTGATAGCCCAGCAGCCCAGGACTTTCTCCAAGAGGACATTCAGAGAGAGCATCTTGAGAGGCCATACGCAAGGAGGTCTAGGCAGCTTCTACACGCAAAGGTTGAGTGTCAGACCAAGTGCCCTAAGGACCCAGTTGGCACCAAGCAGGTAATGTCAAAATGTCACAGCAGGTGGTGGTGCCTTGGAAAAGAAAAGGCATTATCTTCAACTGGGAGGGGCACAAGGCTGAGGGTCTGGAGGCCTGCAGTTACCAGGGCGGCTCTGTCTCCTAAAGCAACTTATCTTTTGGCAGATCATGGTCCTTCCTAGGCTTCGATTTTCTCAGCTATGAAAGAGAGATGCATTCCTGGGTAAGGCTGGCTTTCTTCCTTGTGAGGAGCCCTGTAACACAATAGCAGCCCAGGAGATGCGGAGATGTGGAATGAGCGCAATGACATGGTCCCTGCCCTTCACATTGGTGGCAGGGGCTCTCAGTAGTGGGATGGGTGGTGCAGCAGTCGCATCGCAGGTGCTGTTGGAAGTCTGTGGCCCTGTAAATGCCACTTGCACAGTATCACCCACATCCACTACTTGGTGTTAGCTACAGCCTTGCCTCTCCAGGGCCACTGCCATCCCCTTCCCTGAGTAGCTCACGACTCTAGCTTGTCCTGGGACCTCCAACTCCTGCTCTCCAGCTGGGTCTGCACTTATCCCTCACCCCCACCACACTCTACCTGTATAACAACCAATCGTGGTACCACTCCCTCAAAAGCTCCTTGTCCTTTATACTCAGCTAAAATTCTTCAACTTGGCCTTTAGAGACCTGACAAGCTGTGTCCAGTCACCTTCCCGGTCTTCCTTGCTCTTAGATGCCCTTGCGTCCCTGGTCCTGGGCCGTGCTGGGAGAACCCCCTATTCCTGCAATGCCCCTGGTTCCCCTTGCTCACTGTGCCTCTCCTTTGACTTCCAGGATCCTAACTCTCATCTCAAAGCTCAACTCCAGTGCTCACCATCTTATTAGGAATTTTCTGGACCCACTCTCCCCAGGAAAAAGATCACTTCCTTGTTTTTGAGCTTAAGGATGCTCTTACTTTGGGAAATCTTCTGGACCAAGTGTGTGCTAGGTTCATCCAGACAGGGAAGTTCAAAGCCTCCTCTCCATGACCCCCTTCTCTCCTCCTGCAGCCTCCCTGGCACACCAGCGTGCACACACACACAGCCTGCACTCCCCGCCTATCCTCCACATGAGCCTTTGACCATGTCCATGCCTGGTGCGGTGAACTCATGATGGTTCCTCGTTGATCCAGAGTCGGTGCAGTAAGTCTAGACTGATGCTGATGAAGACAATCAGCACTAACAGTGAGGGCCACACATGAGGAGTGAGTCCCCACTACACAACCGAACTGCCTTCCGTTCCGCGCCTACCACCACCAGCGTGTGTTGGTGCATGGCCTTCACCACGTGAATGCCCAGACCCAGGATCCAAAGTCCTTGTGTCTCCAGTGCTGAATCCACTCATACAAGCACAGAGGAGCAATGGAGACCTCACCTAAGAACCAGAAGGGAGACGGATGACGAGGGCCACACAATGCAGTCAACAGCGAACACCCGGAATCCTCACTGGACTCCATCTCTCCTCGTCACATGGGACCAGATCCTCCCTGTTCCTGCATGCAGTGACTAACCTCACCAGCTTTTCTTTCCTCCTCCAGACCCTGCTTTCCACTCATCCTCTTTCTGCTCTCTCCTCAGGTGGTATCAGCCAAGGCTTCACAGCCAGACTCCTCTCCATGGTGCCCTCAGCTCCCAGAGCCCTGTCCTCCTGGAAGACCGTCTGACCAGCCTGGAGCAGGGACTCAGCATCCCCTCCTGCAGTATCACAAACACAGAATTCTCCCCAAGAAGGAGAAGTGAAAGTCTGGCCACTGCACTCCTTCTGCAGTCGCCTCCTCACCGAGATCCTGCCGAGAGTCATCGAGGTAATGGCACCCGTTTAGCAGCACCCCTGCCCGATCTTCGACCCAAGCAGCCACTAGGAAGCCCCTGCTCCATCTATTACTGAGCCAAAAGACTCCTGATAGAGCCCTCACTTCAGATCCAGGAAGCATGGCCCCACACAAAACAGCTTTCAGAGTCACAGTGGGAAGTCACCCCAAAGGCATCGTCCTTCTCCAGGAGGGTCCCGACCCAGGGCAGACCCAAGAAAGCCAGGGAGCAGGGAGCCCACCTGTGACAGGAGCATACGCCTGGCAGTGGTGACCAATTCATCCCTGTTTGCCTGGGTTCCGTCACTCTAAGCCTGTCCCACCCATGACCCTTGCCCCAAATCGGGGGCTCACAAGGCCAGTTAATGAAGCCAAGTTCTGAACAAGCAGATCAGAGACGCAGGATGCACACAGAGGAGAGGCAGCATGAGCCCTAGCTGCAGAGGGGTCTAGAGAACAACACTGTCAGAACTAAGGATATGTGGCCAATTCTCCAAGCACAGGGGCGGGGGACAGCATCAGCACGAGCCCGCCTGCGGGTGTCCACCAGGGGCAGGATCCAGCTAGCATAGTGCTGTGAGACATGGCCCCAGGACAGGCTTCCTGACTAGCCCCCGGAGGAGAGCTATGACATCCCCAGAAAGCCACACACACAGCACCCTGAATCCCAGGGTGCATGGGTCCCCAGTAGGTATGTGGCGTATATTTTCTCAGCCTTCCCTTGTTCTAAGATGGTCCAGCTGTGTTGTGTGTTAGTGTGTACATGTATCCTGCAGGAAGGGGAAGTATGGTACCTCCTCCATCTCTTAGCCCAGGATGCTGGTCTACTCTCTGCAAATTCTCAGCCACCGCTGGCTTAGCACAAAGGGCACAGCCTCCCCTCCATGAGCTCGCAGGAGGACGTACGATTCACCCCCACCGCCTGGCAGCCTACGGCTGGAGAAGATGGGACCGAACACCACATCTCACAAACAGAGTGCCCAAGGCACAGACGCAAAGCCTCCTGGTATGGGAGAGGCCGGGACTTACCAGGACTCTGCCGGTCAGCGTCTGGGCAGATATCATTACCCCTGCCCAGTCCTTCACGGAGGTCATCCAGCCGACCTCGGCTGCCACCGCCTCCTCTTTTTCATCCACTGGCTTGAGAGTGCCATCCGCCTGGCTCGAGCCATTGTTAATCTTCTGGGCCTCCTGAGGACAGAGAGAACGAGGGCTGAGACGTAAGGAATAACCATATTTAAATAACACCCCTCTCCATAAGGAATCAAAGCCCAAACAGCTGCCCAGCTGCGGTGGAATCTGGCTTAAAAGTACAGGTAGGGGAGGGGGGAATGGGCAATGGCTTTGAGTTTTTAAAAATCTAGTTTTTTTTCTAAAGTCTTTTCTCTATTTCCCTTAAAAATATCTTGGTGAAAGAGATATTATTTTCTTTCTATTTTAAATAAAAAAGCCCCAAAGCTCAGGAGGAACAGCAACCTGTCCAGCATGGCAGAGTGGTGGGCGATGGTGAGCTCTTTGCCTGCCAGTCTTTGTGAACCTCGTGCAGCTGCATACTCACTCTCTTTTAAGGGTGTCCCCATCTGTTCATCTTAGTCTATGTGATTCAAAAGGGCCTAATGGCCCCACACTGGTTCTAGCATGAAAATCGATCAATCAATCCATTCTATCCCCCTGGCAACTAACTAGGCCAGGGATGGTCATGTGACCCATACCCACCCAATGGAACTCAAACCTGGAACATTTGCTGGAAAGAGTAGAAAAAGTAATCCTTCTGTGAGAATGAAGCCACCATGGAGGAAAATAGAAGCCATAGAAAATTGGTGTCATTAATTGAACACCTGGCTCCAGCTATGCCTGAAGTCCATAGCAGACCTTTTCAGTTACAGGAGAGAATAAATTCTCCTTGAAAGCTTAAAATGTCCTTAAAGAAATAAGGTTGACCTCATCAGACAACTGAACACTTCAGGGGCATTAATTACAGAACTTTGCATATAATATGCCCTCTGCCTAGAATGCTCCTCTACCATTAGATGCTTGGGGCTTGCTCCTTTGATTCCTCAAGTGCTTATATATCACCTTCTCAATGAAGTTTTCTCTGGCTATCCTTTCAAAGTTGAAATTCTTTATTTCCATGGCACTTAAAACCTCTAATTCATGCTATAATTATTCACTTAGTATCTCCTGTCTTACTGCTATGGCCCTAGTGCCTAGAAGAGTCCCTGGCACAAAGTTGTTTCAATGAACATGAATGAATGGCTAAAAAGGGTTCTGAGTATCAGCCCTTCATCAGCTCCATAGCTGGGATTAGGGCTGCCGGATTAAAAACAAAAATAGGGCACCCAGTTAAATTTCAATTTCAGATAAACAACAATTCTTTAAATATTAAGTATGTACCAAACATTGCATGGGACATACTTACACCACAACCTTATTCATTATTTATGAAATACGCAATTATAACTGGATCAATACTGAAATACCCACTGGGATTATTACTGCAGGTGAGGATAGGTAAAAAGAGCCAGGTGAAAATTCTATTCTCCGTCTAAAACTCTGGAGTTGATTCTCCAGTGCAAACCCTTGTGCCTGGAAGTGCCCTGGAGAATCCAGAGGCAGAGGTGAAAATCTTTGCATGGGAGGGGCCGGGGCCAAGTGAGGTCAGCAGAAGCAAAGGCCAGAGAGGCTCTGCATGAGTCAACCCTGGGGCTTGGCTGCAGCAGGCAGGAAGCTACTGCTGATGGCGCTTCCTGCTTCCTCTGGCAGCTCCTGGCTGGGGCAAGCTGGGATGGGAGAAGCTGCCCTGGATGTTGACATTTATTTCCAAGTGCTTAAGGCCCCAGGGCACTAGAACAATCCCAGCAGGATCCTGGGGGTGGGAGGCCACCTGGTGGGCGTATTTGAGGGCCTCCAGCTGACATATGTGGCATCAAGCTTCCTAGGCCAGTCTCAGTGGCCTGGGACATCTTGTCTTCTCCCCAATTCCAGCCACAAGAGACTGAACAGGTGAGTCTCCAGGGAGAAGAGGGGCCCTGATCCATGGGCAGCCATAACAGCCAAAGGTGCAGACTCAGAGGGAAAATCCCACTCTCCTGACACTGTGGGACCCCCCTATAAGATAGAGACAACACTGCCAGCTCCACATGCATTGATTGGGGTTAGACACCACCCAATGGCACATAGTACACGCTCAACCAGTGGGTCCCAGCACTGCCCCCCCACCTCCACCCGCTTCTGACTCTGAAAGGGAAGCTCCAACTTCAGCTGGCACCTGGAGCATGGGAGGGCTTGTTAAACCAGAGTGCGGGGCCCACCCCAGAACTGGAGATCTAATGAGTTCCCAGCCAACGCCCAGTGCTGACCTGGGGACCCTAGGTAGACAGCATGAGGAGCCTGCCCTCATATGGAAAGGGGCATGGATGGTAGCCCCAGCTGTCTGCAGGCCTCTCTTGCTTCTCCAGGACTTCCTGCTTCTCTCAGAACTGCACAAGTGGTAGTGGGGTAGGGGAAAGACTGGGCAAGGAGAAGACCTTCAACGCCAAGTTTCCTGTTTCCTTCCCAGTGATGCCTGCCAGGGATGCTTCTGAGCTGGACCCTGGCTAACTCCTGGGGACCTGAAGGCCTAGCTCTCTACACTCAACCCTGGGGGCTCAGGCTCCATGGCCACCTTAAAGCCCCTGGGGGAGGGAAGCCAGCATGAAAAGTCTGGGAGGCAGCAGCAGGTTTAGCGGGTCAATAACCCCGGCACAGGAGGTGAATGGCACATTGTGCTATTTTGCCAGCCTGCTTACCTATTGTTTTACTAGGCATTTATTATTTTAATTGCTTTATGATAGGCAAGGAAAAACATAGTCTAAAGGGAGATAATGCCCTTGTTATTCTTTGTTTACACAACCTGTTGTGAGCTTAATTACCCAGTGGGGGAGGCAGGGCTGGGGGAGGGACAGTGGCGAATTCTGGGGAGTCACACAAAGGCCCTTTCAGGGACCTGCTGTCTGCAGCCAAAGTCCCCACCCTCCACTGACCTCACTCTGCCCAGAGCACACCTTGGCAGGTGTCATAACCCCATGCACCAGAGAAAAGAAGGCCAAGGCCTGAAAGAGTAAAGTAAAGCCTTGCTAGGGACATACACGAGAGGCGGGTGCTTGAGACAGAGCCCATTAGAATAGTGATAGCTACTATTTATCAAGCCAGAACAGGGTACCAACGATTAAGTGCTGTCTGTGCATTCTCTTGCATAAACCTTATAATGAATCCAACAGACAGGTGGAATTACCCCCATTTTACAGATCACATAACTGACAGCTGGTGTCTTAGGGATAGGATAAGCCTGGGAGCTCCAGATGGACACACACAGAGAGCCCTCTGGGGCTCTGGTCTGCTCTGCCACTGACCAGCTGGGTCCCATGGCGTGCTAACTCAGAAGTCTCGGCCCCCACTGAGCACAATGGGGAGACGTGTGCCACGCCCAGGGAGGTGGGTGATGTGTGTTGCATACACAGGGGTCCAACCGAGGTAGCTATGGCTGCAGCGAGGGGCACCATGTAGGAACGGGTGCTTCCTGGGGTGGTCTGCTAGTCCTTCATCAACTAGGGCTCTGGGAGGGACACTGAGTGAACCCTTGATCAATAATTATGGAATGGAGGTAAGAAAGTGAGGTTCTCAAGGTGGTTACCCTGCAGCTCAGCAATGAGCCCCTGGAGAAAGGTACCCTGACTTCTGGAGGCGATATGTGAGTCACCCAGGACGGCTGTGGGTGGGTCCAAGCCAAGGGCCCTCTTAGATCCTTTGTGACTCAAAGCTCCATTGAACTAACCTCCTACTTCCAAGGTGAGGAGACCTAGGGCCAGAGCCAGTCCAGTCCTTTGCTCTCTCCTGCGCCATACCGCACATTGCCTCAGAGGGGAATGGCACCCATTTCTGAATGGCAAGGTGGGCACCTAGGCCTCCCAAAACCTTCCACTGCCCACTGCAGAGAAGCACCTGGCCACCACCCAGGGAGGCCCTCTGAGCAGGGCCGGACAGGTTGCTCGTGTCAGCCAGGGAATCACTGCGTGCATGTGGGCATGTGTGTACACACCTGTGAGTGTGTATACCAGACAGAGACCAGCCACCCTCAGAAACGGAGGGAAAGATGCTTTGGGGGTAGGGAGAGGAAAATGCAGGAGTGGGCAGCAGAGAAAAAAAAAAGAGGGTCAGTGGCACAGGTGGACAAGGGACTATCCCAGAACACAGAGATCATGCTGGAACCTTCCCCAGAGCACCCAGCCCCAGCCATAGTAGGACCCCTGAGGAAGGGGCGTGGCCTTGCTTGGAGGCCCACGGAGCCAGTCACCCAGCGGCTGCTTGGTAAAGCAGGCTGCAGCTGCCTCCTGACCTGCATCTAAGCTTGGGCCCAGACCAGAGGCTTGGAGGAGTCAGGGTCAAGTGCAGGCATAGGAGGCTGGGGACACTGGTGAGCAGTGGCCTCGGCCCCTCCTACTACTTGCCCTATATGGTTCATGACCTTCTTTGCATTCCTCTTAGCGGTGTTCCCTACAATGACTTCCTATTGACATGGCCACAGAGAGTTTTCCCTCTCCTAGGTCACCTGTGGCCAAGAGTTTGACAGGATCCCAGTCACTTGGTGCTGACCATACTGACCAGCCATCTGTTGGATGTCCGGGTATTTCTACCTGAATCTCAAGATCAAAGACCGAAGTTTGAGAAGGGACTTCAGGATGCCCCTCATTACACAGATGAGAAGATGGCTGGGAGGTCTCATGTCCTGTGCCACCCAGGCCAGCCAGATTAGCACCCAGCCAAGACATAAGCCCATCCCCACTCATTGGCTTTCTCTTATCTGTTGGTGCTTCCTCCAACATGATCACTCCAAAGCCAGACCAAGTGACTCAGTCACTCCCGAGCAGTGTCCTATGCTACCTGTGCCTGCAGCCTGGGTACTCCTAAGATGGTCAGAAGCCTTAACTGACCTGGCACAGGGTTTGGGTGTGGGGGTCACAGCATGGAGCAACTGCACCTGTCTATAAAGGGCTCAGCTTTCCCAACAGTGCCAGTCACCCTGGCCCAGCACGGGACAGCAAAGACCTAATTTAATTCTAGGACCTTCCAGCCCCCAACCTCGGATCTGGGCTGTCTCTCTTATCTTTCATTCTTCCTTAATTGACCCCAGTACACAGAGATTTCAGGTCTGAGAATCGAAAGTTAAACAAGCCCAGTGTTTCCTGGTGGCCTTGGGAAGGCCTTGCACTTCTGGAAGCCTCCACATTCTCTTCTGTAAACAGAGGTGAGTCCTGTCTGTTCACCACGTGAATCCTTGACCTGGCTACTTAGAGCACAGCCCTTCCAAAAGCACCAGCCACTCTGCAAAGGGAGGAACAAGGCGGCACCACTATCCTCCAGTTCTGGTGGGAAATGGGGCTTTTCTGGGGAGAGCAGCACCTCACCCCAAAGTCTGAGGCCTTATAGAATGTGGGGCAAAGCACTCAGATCCCCAGGCCTATTTATCTCCTGCAACCCAACAGGACAGGATGCTGCAGTGCCTCCTGCCAGCAGGCCCCTTGAGCTGCACTTCCTTTCCCTGTGGGTGTGACCTTCTGCCACACCTGTTCTCACTTGAGATGGTTTGCTCACACCCCAGTCACACTCGCAGGACACCTGTCGCTAAGCCAGATGTCAAGGTCACTGCAGGTGATACACTTATTGCAGCAAGGTCAGCCGTGGGGAGGGGATTCCAGAGCCCTCTCCCTGCTGCTTGCCGAGGAGCATCTGGAAGTGGAACTCCAAGCGTGTCTGAGTTTAATTACACCTCAGTTCTTGGGACACCAGCTCTTCATCCAAGACCTGGGATGCTGTTTAGGTAATACCATCTGAGAGGGAGAAAACTATTTTTTATTTTTATTTTTGCAATATTGGCCCAAACCCAGGGCCTTGTGCACGCTGAGCAAGCACTGTACCACTGAGCCACATTCCCAGCCCTTTTTTAAATTTTATTTTGAGACAGGGTCTAAGTTGCCCAGGCTGGCCTCAAACTTGTGATCTTCCTGTCTCAACCTCCCAAGTAGCTGGGATTACAGGCGTGCACCACCTCACCTGGTGGGAAAAACGCTCTTTTTAAAGGCAGGGCAGACTCAGTCGCAGATGTTCCCTACACCCTCCTGAGGCTTCCCCCTGTCTCAGGACCACTCAGTCCTCACAGTCCACCCACCTCATCTGTCCCACTCCTGCCTGTCATCCTAAGTGTCTGCAGCTCACTCATGCCACTCCACACTCATGGGCCTCCTTGCACAGCCAGAACATTCCAGGCCCGCTCCCATCTCAGGGCTGTTTGCTCCAGGTATCCACATGGCTGCCCCCTTGGCTTCCATTCACCTTATCCATGAGCCCTTCCCTGACCTCTGTGTTGGAAGTGACATCCATCCCATCCCAGCCACTCCCTATCCAGGTTCTCTTCCTCTTCAGGGTGTTTCTACCACTGTCTGGAAGCTTACACCTTAGTCTTTTTGAGTCTTCATGAGGGAAATCATTTTTTTTTTTTGCTGTGCTTAAGGCTGCATCTTCAATATTGAAAAGCTGTGAGCTCACAGGAAGGACTTGACACGTTTTGGTGGGAGGGAGGAGGGAGGAGGGAGGCCGACTGCAGCCAATGGAAGGTCCACATGTGGCATGCACAACAGCTAGACATCACTGCTGGTGAGCAGTAAGAATAATGATGGCTGCCATCGTTAGCATGGCCACAGCAACCCCGAGGAGGTTCTGACGCCTTCATTCGACAGATGGTGGTGGGGCTAAGTAGCTGGCCCAAGAAGATAATTGAAACTTAACCCCAGCTGTCAGATGCCAGAAAGGGATGCATAAGTACCTGTCCTACCATCCTTCCAGGAACCAAAGGGGGAGAAAATGGGACAACTGGATATGAGGATTATAAATGCTGCAAAGTCCCCACAGAAGGTTTATCAATGCGAGCCCTCGACTCACCTCACTTCTGGGAACTGTGTGTGCTATGGTTCCTCAGGATTCCTGTGCCTTGGGAGGGCAGTTAAATCAAGGACAGAGGAACACAGCTCCTTTCTCAGCCAAGAACCAGCCCAGAATGGTAGATCACCCTTCAAGGAGCACAGCACGGAACTGGGAATGAAGGTGGACACGCTGGCAGGTTGGGACATCCTCCTGCTAAGAGCTGAGGCTCTCTGCTGATGCCACTGAAGGAGATGTGGCTTCCTCCTTTGTCCTTTTTATCCTTGACACCTGCTGCTCCACTCAGTGGTCCAGAGCACCTGACTACATCAGGAGGCAGCCCTGGCTGAGCCCTGCAGGGCCTGAGGCACCTGAGTTAGGGCTGGGCACCTAAAGAGAACAAGGGAGGCCCAGCTGGCAGGAAACCACCTTTCCTGTTCCCTCTGGAACCAGAGAAAAGGCAAAGGAGCAAACTCCCATGCTTGGAAATCCTATGCTGGACCCTCTGCCCAGGGTCCTGGTACTATGAGATACACCAAGATGTGCCACCCAGAGGGCTAAGGGAGAAGGAAGGGCCAGGAAACACCCATCTGTCCTCTCCTAGCGCCTCACTGTCCTGCTTTGTCCTCAAATCCCCCAGGTTGACACGAGAAAGCCATTTCTTGAGAGCGTGCATGGACAGGCCCTTCTCTGAGTTACCCATTCCATCTGCCTGGGCTTCTCCTGCTCCAAGCAACTCCCCTGCCTTGTATTGCCCCCTACATGGTCAAAGCAGAACCTTCAGTGGGCACACAGCTGCCCTCAACTGGGCACAAAACACAAGGATGCTCTCTCCTGCCAGAGGATGGTAGCAGGGCCAAGAGTCCTGGACCTGAAGTTACAAAGCCCATGTTCAGGCTGTGTGGCCTTAGCCAGTTACTTAACCTCTCTGAGCAGCGTCCCCATCTGGGAAACTAGAGAGATCAGCGAGGAAAGTCACAGCTTTCTATTACAGGGAGCCCAGCCTCATGCAAAGTACCATAAGGGACCATGACAGGAGGGCAGAAGAGGCAAGGTCCAGCCCTGAAGAAAATGGAAGCCTCTGCCTAGGGCAGTTTTCCCATTAAGGGTTGGGGCTACACTGCATCTGGGTAAAGGGGTTCTCTCAGGGGAAAGGTTGAAATCCCTTAAGTAAAAATCTGTGGGCCCATTTTAGCTTTATGTCTTGTTGATGATCATGACATTCTATAGCACAGCTGAGTCTGAGACCCAGAAATGCACGAATGTAAACGCCTTACAGACACCTGGGGCTTCCAGGACTCCAGGTGAGCCACAGTCCTGGTCCTTATGCCTCAGGTTTCCTGGTCTTGGATGCTGGGGAAGGAGCTTCCAGCTACCTGCATCTCTGCCCAACAGACGAAGAGGAGACCCACAAGCAGCCTCTTCCGCCTCCTGGGCAGGTGGCCCGCCGTGGGCATTCCCCCAGGTACCAATAATCCTGCGTATTAGGGGATCAGGCAGATTACCTAAAGCAGCTCAAGCAAAGCATAATGTGGGCCCAGCCAGCTGGATTTTCACAGGGAGAGTTCTGTGAATGGAAGGGAGGAAGGAGGCGGTCACTGGAAGGCAAGCAATAGAGCATGAGGGGACTCAGGTCCCTGCCCAAACTGGTGGGTGAGGGGGACAGAGTTCCATTGTGCCCTTGGAATCCCTGCTTTGCATGCCCCTCCTGTCTGCTCAGAGCTTCCTGTGCATCTGCAGGCTTCCCTGTGAACCCCCAGCACCATGTGTCAGTAGGGGACTCAGACGTGCGTCCCAGATGAACTCATCCAGCAACTACTGAGCTTGCTAGCTATGGGCCACACCCCCAGGGACGGGGACACGCTGTGTGCGCATGGATTGAGACCACAGGAGCTTACAAAGGGGCTCAGTCAAAGCCCACTGCTCTGGATGCTGGGCAGCTGCACCGGTTTACAGGAGTCTCTGCTACTCCTAGTCAGCTTCACCAGGACAAGTGTTTCCAGCCACTCCGTTCCAGGTGCACTGAATAGCTTCTTTCTTAGCAGCACACATGCGCTCTCTGACCAACTGCAGGTCAGAAGCCTTTGTGGTAGAAAAAGGTGACAGTAGAGAAAGACCAAGTGACCTTTAACAAGTCCTCAGCATCTTTGTGCCTCAGGTTTCCTTGTCTCAGGATCGAAGGATCTGTGTAAACGCTCCCTGGGGTTCTGTCTACCTCTGAAACTGCCTGACTTTAAGGCACATATACGTATGTCAGCTCTGTGTCCCTGGACAAGTTCGTCAGATGTCATTTCCTTTGCTGGAGAAATGCTGGGGGAGGACAGATTCTGAAAGCCTTCTCTAAGCTTCTCTGCAGTCTGCTGAAGACCAACCGCCTGGCTGGCCCTCAGGAAGTCCTTGATTCTCTCCTGCATCCGTGGGCCACCTTCTCTACTTAGTCATTGAGGATCAATTCATTCAATCTGTACAACGAGCCAGCACGGTAGGAATGTATACGACCCAGCAAGGTGGGGTAGTGTTCCAAGTTCACCCATCTCATCAGTGGCGAGCTGAGATTTAAATCTGATCTAGTCTTAGTCTAGACGGAGGACATGGTTTATTCCATGCTGCCTATAAAGTGCTGTTTGTTACTACTACTGAAACAATCAGCTTCTTTCCTATGGGTTCTAAACAACAAAAGTCTGTAATATAGTCATCCAAATTGGGTTATAGTCAATCATGAGTGGAAAGGGGGTTGGAGAAATTACTTTGGAGAGTTCCAACCTAGAAATGGAGGGACCCATTAGACATTAGATATGTTCTCCAAGGGCCACATTTGCTACTTAAAATGAATAAATCAGCCCCCTAATTTTCAGGGCAAATGCAGGCATCTTGGTCAATACACCACATCTGCAAAATAATCATCTCTTCCTTCAATTAGCTTAATAAGTTGGGAAAATAAGGGTCACAAAGACTTGGATGTTGCTTAGCAGAGATCTCAGCCATAACTCCTCAGCCAGGTGCCTGGGGCCAGGTCCAGGATAGTCAGTTAACCTGCAGGGATGGGGAAACAGAGCTGCCATTGTGCAGGGCAACCTGCCCTGTGCTAGAAGAATGATTCACAAAGCCATCAAAGGGGTCAAGCTGGAAGACAAAAGATCACACTTGTTTTCCAGTTGAGGAATAACTCAAAAGCATACCAAGCAAGTCAGAGGCAGAGCCAGAAGTTCAGAAGGATTGATAAGGGACAGAAAATTTGAAGTGCCTTGTATCATCACAGCAAATACTATATTCTCATTTTTAAAATGAGCAACTGATGGGGCTGGAGCGGTTGCAGGGCTTGCTCAGTATGCGCGAGTACACGGGTTCAAAACCCCAGCACCCATGTTCACAACTAAGTGTTGGAGCAAGGAAAGCCATGTGAAAAACTCAATAAAAATTGATTTTCTATCTCTCTCTCTCTCTCTCTCTCTCTCTGTCACACTGTCCTTCTCTCTTGAAAAAAATTACTTTAAAAAAAATGAGCAACTGAGGCACTGAGGATCTCTGCAGGTCTGTGGTTAGCATAGTGGCATCACAAAGACCCTTGGAGGTCAAATTTCACAGAGATCCAGTGAGCCCAAGACAAATCCCTTTCCTTGGAGGAAGAACCATGTGTTTGGTGGGAAGGGTGTACGGTAGGACTTCCTGCTCCAGGGAGACCATGCAGTCCCCTCCAACACTACTACTAATAATAAACAACTAATGAAATAAATTTCAGCATCACAGAATTACAGAGATGCAAGGGCCTTAAAATTTGCAGGGCCTGACTCTCTCTCTTTAGAAAGAAGCCTAAGGGGCTGGAGCGGTGGCTCGGTGGTTACGGCGCTTGCCTGGCATGCGCCAGTATGCGGGTTCAAACCCCAGCACCACGCACACAACTAAGAGCAACGAAAACCATGTGAAAAACTCAATAAAAATTGATTCTCTCTCTCTCTCTCTCTCTCACTGTCCTTCTTTCTCTTAAAAAAAAAAAGAGAAAGAAGCCTAATATCATAGGAGGCTGGGGGCATTTTCAATGATGAACAAGGTGTTCATAAGAGAGAATTCTATATAGACGGGCCTAGGGATGAGAGAGATGGTATGAAAAAATGTGAGAAGCCCATGAATTGTGTGAAAGTCCCTAATGTGACTCCTGTAGATCCTTACCTTAGCTGTGAAGCCTTGAGCAATTCTCCCCACCTCCTCCTAGACTCAATTTCCTCAGTGGCAAAATAGACTTAAAAAAAAAACCTCCTCACATGCTGCCTATGAGAATCAACCATGATGATATGGAGAAAAACAAAAAACATGATGAGGGATCTATAAAGATCCATCATAGTTACTAGTTTAGGACCAGACAAGGCAATGACCTTGAGAAATGCCCTGCCCACTAGGATGTCAGAATCCATGTTTTGCAGATAGTAAGGCTGATCTCTGTTCACGTCATCAAAGGAGTGGCCAAATCTGGTCGGCAAGACAGACTGGGATATGGATCACTGAGATGCGTAGAAAGTCCCAAACCCTCATGTTCATGAAGAAAGCAGAAATCTTCACCTTGCAGGCAAGTTAACTTTCATGACCCAAGTGAGTGGGGAGAAAAGATAAATTAAAAGAAAGATGTGAATGCGGCTGGGCTACAAGTGGGGGCTCCTGATAGGTGTGTTGAAGGGGCTCGCTCACTTGGGCAGTGAGGCCACCTGCCTTCTCCCAGCTCCCAGCACCAGGACACATGGGCAAGACAGGGCAAAGGTCAAGAGGGGAAGAGAGAAGGAGGGGACCCAAAGCCATCCTAGGGATGTGCAGGGGCTCAGGAGGGGCCTCGCTCTCCTCAGCCAAGAGTCCTGCAGGTTGGCTCACAGGTCCCTTGGTTCCTGGAGCAGCACTGCTGCAGGCTGGAATCCGCAACGGAAAGACACCAGCACAATGGAACGTGCGTGAGGCAGTGAAAGACAGCGACATTCTCTCCCGGGAAGAACTGTCCTTTTCTTTGACATTATGTCATCACTTCTTTGTTGGGTATTAACATGCCCTTTGAATGAAATGACAATGATGGCAGAGCTGGCATTTGACAGTTTCTTTTTTATGTCCTTGCTTGTCAAAATAAAAAACGGCAGCCCCGTGAGACAGTCTCTGTTTTTTAAAGTTTAGCTGACTGTCCCAGGAAAAGTCTAGGAAACCACTCACCTGATCCAAATGCCCGTTCTCTACAGATGTGAAAGCCAGCCAAGGCCCTAGGGTGCCATATTCATGGTGGCCAGGTCCCCCACATGGAGTCCAGGCTGGATCTGTCACACCAGTCAGGGCCAGGGATGCAGGCCATCGGGGTTCCAGTGGTTGGCAAATACTCTCTCAGAGGCAGGGGAAAGGGAACATGTTCCTTCCAGAGCTCAGGGCCATCCCAAAGGGTATGAATTCCTGACATCTGATGTCCTCTCTATTGCTGCATCAAGAAATATATGAAGGTAAAACAATATCCCTGAAAAGACTACCGCTGTCCCCATGGTTGGCCCCAAGCCACCATTCAGGGAGCAATTAGGAGGAAAAAAATTCCCCATCAGACAACAGGTCAGATGAAAGGCTTATGGTTGATTATTACCCTCCCCCCAAGAGACAGAAGCAACATGGAGAAAGAGATGAGCAACTCACGAACAATCTAAGTCACAGCCCACTGCCCCAAACCAAAGCGTTTCCACCCGCTCAGCTTGCTGTGTTCTGCACAGCCCCTGGCCTCCATCTCATGCCTATGTGGATTCTCCAGCAGTTGCCACCAGGGTGCAAGATCCATAAGAACTACTTGGATCCTGATTTGTTTGCTTCCTACCCTCAGAACCCAGGACAATGCCTGGCACACAGTAGGCACAGCAGGCAACACCCGTTCATCATGTGTTGAAAGAACGACTGAATGAATACAGCTGTTTGTTCCGCTGTTTTAACTCATTGCTTGTATTTTTTGGAATCTCCCAGTCCTGCCAAAGCCACAGTGTCCAAAGCACAGTTCTCCAACAGCTCAAGGTCTGGTATTCAAGGGCTCCATCCCAGGCCTGCCTGCTGCCCTTCTGGCTCTCTAGGGGCCTGCCCTCCCACCAGACTTCTCAGACACGGTTTGGTTCTCCTGACCTCCATAGCTTTGGGCCAGCCATTGCCACTCCTCAAGATGCCCTCTCCATTCCTCCCATCCGTCTTCATCATCCCTGGCCAAATCCCAAGGAGCTGGTACAATCACCCCCCTTAATCATATCCCTCCACAACTCCCCTGTTTTACCTGCATTCCCAAATCTGCCCCCTTATCTTGGCACTGGACAGGCAGGGGCTGGATTCCTTAGTAATCTTTTATACATGCATGTCATATCAGTCTAATTATCTTGGAAGTTCCTCAAGGGAAAGGCCTAATTTTTTTATACCCAATGTGTCTGGCATAGAGCAATGTGATTAATAGATATGCACCAACTGCGTGA
Source organism: Aplodontia rufa (assembly GCA_004027875.1). Taxonomy (NCBI): domain Eukaryota; kingdom Metazoa; phylum Chordata; class Mammalia; order Rodentia; family Aplodontiidae; genus Aplodontia; species Aplodontia rufa. The sequence continues at coordinate 16,863 of PVKS010022748.1, forward strand.
GTTAAAATCCTGCTCACAGGCACTAGGAAAGCAAATACTGTCCCCAGAGATGAACATCTGGTAAAGCCAGGCCACTTTCCACCATTCACAGCCTAACCAGGGGCCTGGATCCTTCACTGCTCTTCCTGGGCAGCTATGTTTTCAAATACAAACCCCAACTCCTGAGCAAGATCAGATGTCATGGGGCTTCTGAGAGGCACATGCCTGACTAGACACATCAGTCAAAGAAAGATGAATGTTCTTGTTTACAAAAGGAATCCTTTGGTTCCAGGAAAATTTCCACCGTGATTTAGGACCTAATCCAGTATATGCCTACAGCCCGCACTGGCTCAACATTTGTCTGCTTCTGCCATTTGCAGAACTTGGATGGGTTTGGCTTCAGGTCAGAAGAGCTGTCGTAATTAGGTCGCTGGACTGCCTTTTGTGACGTGTATCATGACCTCCATCTGGGAAACCAAGGCCTAGCAAGACAGGACCTCAGAAGGCAGAAGGAGGGCCAGGGAACCGGAATACAGAGGCAGTCCGGACCCACTGCTCCAAAACAATGCAGACTGCAGCCCAGACAGCAAAGGCCCTGATTCAGACCTCCGGAGTCTCCAGAGCTTCTCTGCTCCTTAGATCCTCCCCGCTGAGTTCACAAAGCTCAAATTCTGTGCTCTTGAGTTCCCGTAAGCCCTAGCTTGGATCTCGGTTTCCAACAGAGCAGCCAAACTCAAGAGGGTCTCGACCAGCAGCTAATAGAAACCAAAATAATAATTTAAGAGCCATGGGAGAGAAGAGGGGTTTTCCATTCCTATCCGATTCAGAAGACCCCTTCTTTTTCTTCTTGATTGCTGATGGGAATAAGGGAGAGTGCCCCAGCACTGCAAAACCTCAGCTCCTTCCTTGGTACCAAGTCCATCAATTTCCCCCACTGGCCTGGGACCCCTCCCACCCTGGCCGTGGGGAAGAGACTCTGCAGCTGTGAGAACCTTCTTTCTCTAAGAAGGCTTTTCCAAAATTATATCAGGTTTCCTTCTACCCCGGCCTGTCAGCGGGGACTCTTGCCTAACATGGTAGAGGAATGTCTTAGAAACTGGTGTGATTCAGTCTGGCCTCGGACGAGGTTTTCCACCCAGACAGCTCACAAAGAGAGTCTGGAGGCATCGGCCCACAACACCCAGGGCACTCACACCCTTCCCCCGGCTCCAGACCTCGGTCAGGAGCACACACTTGACAAATGGCAGGTCCAGCCCTGGGATGAAGTCAGAGAGAGGAAACGAGCCAACAGGAAACCAAAGGTCTTGCCCACATGCTTGCACACCCTGGGCCTCCTCCTCCTAGCAGCCCCCTCTGCCCCACTATTTTCTGAATCTGCTACTCTTGTTTGCAACATGCCAGGTATAAATAATTGAAGAGCTACTCGTGGGAGTGATTCAGCAACTGTGTTCGCAAAAGGCGCACGCACACACTTTTCTCGTAGAAGAGAGGGTGAGACTTTAGCCTTGCCCAGCCGTGGGAGTTTTTTTCCCCTCATTCCTGCGCAGACTGGTCTCCTTCTACAGATACAGACGCGAACCACACAGCCCAAAAATTGCGAAACTGTCTGCAACCTGAATGTCTAGGTCACTAATGAATTATTACTGAGTGGTTGGTTCACCATGATCCCACCTGAAGAACCACAATCTCAGCTGGATAAACAGAAACGAGCTCTCCCTCTGCTCCTGCTCAGCTTACTGTGTGTGCTGGACCCCCCAAGGTGGGCGCTGCGATGAAGATATCTGGTGTGCAGGGAATTTTAAATCTCCAAAATCTCTTATCATGAGGATCTGACAGCTGCAAGGACAGGAGAGCCCTGCAGGACGGGGCCCCTGTCTGGGTGTTGTGGTCATCACATGAGCCAGCACACCGCATGCTTTCGGTTTCCATAACAACTGTCAGTCCCGCCCCTGGCACTGGCAGACAGGAGGCCCTCCTCTGTGTGGGCAGCTGTGGGGGGATCAGATTGCTGCCTGAACCCAAGTCTCTGCTTTTCTTCTTCTTCAGCTGGTTTCCTGAGAAGGAGCTGGGAAGAGAGAGTTGTTACTAAGATTTCTTAGTCTTGAGACATCAAAGGTGAAAATCCAGACAAGAAGACGCTTCTAGAAGCACCATCAATACAATCCTCCCTTGGTGTCCATAGGGGACTGGATACCAAGGACCCTGAATCTCACTCCATGGATATCAAAATCCAGAGATGCTCAAGTCCTGCTATAGATTTTCTCCCAAAGGTTCACAGGTGGGATACGTAGTCCCCATTGTGGACCTTTCAGAGGGGGGCCTAATGGAAGGTGGTTAGGTCACTGAGAACACTGCCCTCCGATGGAACTGAAGCTGCTCTTTGAAGTGAGTGAGTTCTAGCAAAAGTGAAATGTTACACAGCCTGGCGCCTGGATCCCTTGCTGCTTTCCCGACTTACTGTGTGATCTGTCCTTGCATGCACTCTGATGGTGAGGCTGTTGTGTTTTGGCAGAGTCAGGGGACCCTTATGAGAACTGAGCAGATGCTGGAACCATGTCCTTGAATCTCCAGAACTGAAATAAGCCTCTTTTCTTTATAAAGCACCCAGCCTTGGGTATTTTGTTACAAAACAGAAATGGACTAACACTTATATAATATTTACTATCTGCATATAACCTACTCACATCCTCCCCTAAGCTTAGTATCATCTTTAGATTATTACTTGTAATACCTAAAACAATGCAAATGCTGTATGAATAGCTGTTATACTATATTGTTTACGTAATAATGACAATGTTGAGTACAGACACAAGTTTATTTCAAATGTTTTCAATCTGTGATTCACTGAAAAGGAGGACTAACTATATTCTATTGTTTGACCCATTTGTTAATAACATAGATTTTTCTCATAGGTATTATCTATTTTAAACTATTCTTTTCTGGGTATATGGTTCATTTTACAATTTTGAGGAAGACTTTCAAAAATTAATTGGCCAAGCTGCTCTTAAAGGACCTGTCACCATCACTAGCATTTATGAAGTACCTTCTAGCACAGGACTGAAGGTTCAGACTGCAAAACACCCTGTGTCACAGCCCAGGACAGCAGGACCAAGCATGAACAAATCTCAGTGAAGGGCTTGGGTCCCAGGGCATAGCCAAGGACAGGACAACAGGCAGAGGAGATGCCTGACCTCTCCAGGTCAGAGGTGACAAGAAGCAGTCAGAAGATCAGGACACTGGTGGAGACAATAGTTTTTGTTGCTGGCTCAAGTTAAGGGCAAAGTCTGCAAGAGTGGTCATGGGAGCAGAATGTGATTCATGGTTTGTACCTGCTTTGGGAGGTTGTGAAAGGAGGCAGGCAGGGCCCTGGCTGTCAGACAAAGAGCCAGCCCTTTGCTGCCTTGCCTATCCACTCCTGGGGGGTCACGCAGAGCCTCTTCCCAGCTTGGATTAGGGTGTAAGAAAGCATGAACCAATCAGGTGTCTGGGTCACATTTCCAAACCAGGTGGAGAGCCCCAGGACCACCCCTTCACCCTCCTCACGAGCCCTGCGACTCCCTGAGCCCTCCACTGACCTAGCACTCCTTGTCACAAATGTCACATTTGACTCACGTTGGATTAATTACTGTCTTCTCCTTTCCAAGTCTTACATATTCTTTGAAAAAGTTTAAAAGCCATATCCACCAGGAAGCCTTTCCATCAGAATCAGTGTCTCCCAGGGATGTTTGATCAACACACCCTGTCTGCTCCTCAGTTATCAATTATATCCAATTCCTGTGACTATATCCATCATCCCCCTAAGAACTCTGAGATCAGGCCCAGGGCTTAGTAACTCTTCTAGTTCATGGACTAACATGGGGTATGTAGTAGGTGTGTAATAAGCAATTGATGTTTTTAATAAATCAGGATCAACAGCACAGATCAGTGTTGAGGAAGTCGGGGTCTCAGGTTGTTCAGGGCAGACCAAGACGCAGCAGGAGGAAGGGCACGGTCAGGCTTCACATCTCAAATCCACTCCGCCTCAAATCCCCCTGTTGACTACTAAGCTCCATAATTATCTGTCCACACTTGCTCCAGTCCCCCACTTTTTCTCCACACTGAAGCCAGAGAAACCTTACAAAGTTTGGATCCATCGTATCACTGCCACATTTGCGATCTTTAGTGGCTCCCCATTGCTCCCAGGTTTAAGTTAAGGATCCTCAGCAGGGCCTTCAGAGATCTCTGGTGTGCCTAACCTCCCCTGGGCATCTGCCTCACTCCCTGTATGTCCAGCTGCATTGGAACTTGCTTCTATCCTTTCATCGAGGGCCCTCTTTTCTGACTCGGTGGTTTGTGTGTACCATTTCCTTGGCCTTCTCCACCTGGCCCTGTTCCAGACTTTCTACTCATCCTTAAGATCTTTTCCTAGAAAGCCTTTCCTATCTCATCTCCTCCTCCACCACTACCACCACTGCCATCAGTCAGTAAAACTTTCCAGTCATATGGCCCTTGCTTCTTCCCTTCACAATGCTCAAAAGCCACCTGCAAATATACGGTCAATGCCTGTATGTGTCAGCTTTCATCACTGTAAAACAGTGTCTGAGATGATCAAGGTAAAGGAAGAAATGACTTATTTTGGCTCAAGGTTTGAGATCTTAGACCACTGTCACTTGGTTCAGTAGCTTTGGGCCTGGGGTGGCACAGTATATCATGGTGGGATCCACGGCAGAGGAGGCTTGTGCACTTCATGGTAGCCAGGAAGCAGAGAGGCAGAGCAGGAGGGGCTAGGGTCCCAACATCTCCTTCAAAAGGACACCCCCAACGATCTGACTTCCTTCCACTAGGACCCACTACCTAGAGGTTTCATAACCTCCCAATAGGGCCACAGGCTGGACACTAAGCCTTCAACACATAGGCCGTGGGGACATTTAAGACCCAGCTGCAGCAGGTCCTTTGTGTTTCATTATGTGAAGGTCAGCTAACTGTTTCTGCAAAGGCCCCAGAGTAAATATTTTAGGGTCTCTGTTGTAACAACTCAACTCTGTCACTGTGGAGTAAAATGGTCATAGACAATATATAAGCAAGCAAGTGTGCTTGTGTTCCAATAAAATTTTATTCATGGACACCAAAATTTGAATTTCATAAGATCTTCACCTTTTGCAAAATACCCCTCACTTACATGATTTTTCGCTTTTTAGCTATGTAAAAAATTATTCTTTGTTCACGTGCCATTCAAAGAGGGCAGGGCAGCAGCCTGCCGTCTCCTGCACAGCACTGTTAGTTTCATAGAGACAGGAGCTATGACTTTTACAGACATGCTTTCCCAGCACAGTCTCTGATTCCTGCAAGGTAATTCATCAAGATTCCCCGAATGCCCTGGCATGCAGACCGGCTCAGTGTTGAACTCAGTGCGTGGAGTTCAATGGGGCACTGCACACAAAAAGGATGGTTCTCTTCTCAACGCAAATACTACACTGGAAACACTACAGCACCCCTTCCCAGAGGGATTCAATGTGGGGTGCTTTAAGACTATCAGCATTTCAGGATAATTCTGCACACAAGGAACTTGCTCAACTTATACCAAGGCGGTGTGGCCCAAACTCATCCCAACAAAGAATTTTCTGCTGTAACCCAGAACATCCATCAGCATCCAGAAGCAACCTCACTGGAAAGTGTCACAGTGAAGACCAAAGGCAAGAATTTAGAGGAATGTTCTCAGACTGCAATGTGCATCCGAATCACCTGGAAAGCTTGTTAAAATGCTCCACTGCGGCATTTCTGACTCAGGAGGTCTGGGTGGAGCCCTGAATGTTTATATCCTCACAAGCTAGCAGTTGATGCTGATGCTACCAGCTTGGGGCATCCTTTGGGGAAGCATTGATCTAAGAAGATAGGGCCTTCAAGGCTTCCTCCTGCCAAGGATCTGATTGTAGGAGAACAAAAACTTGTCCACTTCTGCACATCAGCACAAGAAATCCAGGCCCATCTCTCCAGAGCTCACACTGTTACAGGTTGCCACGTATTCCCCCTAAAAGATACGCTTCAATGCTAACACCTAGCTTGTGGCCTTCTGTGGGAAAGGGGTCTTCGCAGATGTCATCAGGTGTAGACAAGGAGTAGGGGGAGTCCTTAAGCTAGTGTGACTGGTGTTGTTATTAGAGGAGGAAAGAGACACACAGTGGGGAGGGACTGCCATGTGAAGACACGGGGAAGGAGACACAGGGACAGAGCCTGGAGTGGTGCAGCTGGAAGCCAGTGAATGCCCAGGATGGCTGGCCACCAGCAGAAGCACAGAAGAGACAAAGAAGTTTTGTGGCCCTTCAGACACCTCGATTTCAGACTTCTGGCATCTAGACCTGAGACACAATAAACTTCCCTTGTTTTAAACCAGTTTGTAGCCCTTTGCTGCAGCTGCCCCAGGAAAGGCTCTGGCCAGGGCCTCATCCTTGGTGGGTGGCTATGTGAACGTCAAGGAGCAAGGGGAGGCAGCTCTTGGAATGCTCTGAGCACTGCCAGCTGCTGGGTGCCGGTGGGTGTCGGGGCTGGGGGTCCCTGTTGGGAAGTTAGATTATCTAATTAATGCAGTGCTTTCCAGGATTCGTGCCCTGAGGCCGGTTTTTGCAAAAACCATATGATTATTTTTTAGTCTAAAAAAAACAAAGACAAAAAAAAAAAAAAGAGAGAGAGAGAGAAGTCAATGAATAAATCAAGGAGACTTGGCTGTTCCCCTTCCTGGGCCCCACAGGTCCTGTTTCTCACTGGGAGACCCTCACGAAGGGCTTCTCAGTAACAAAGAAATGACTTCCTCTCTTCTGGATCTGAGCTATAAACGCCTTCTGTAATCAACATGGACCCGCTAAGCAGTAGATATTTTCACAGCCTGAGCACCCTGGTTTTAGTCATAAATTATACCCCTTCTCCTTTTGGAAAAAAAAATAAGGGGTATGATTTTTACTTGCAAATGAGCCTCAGGCAGACACAGTTATGTGCCTGATACCTTAGGAAGGAGCCAAAAGGAAATATCGACACAACTTCTCGTTGTTGATGGAGAAGAAGGGGACCTCAGTGGGTGAGGACTCAGTATTCTTAAGATCTGAGGCCCAAGAAGGAAAAATCAGAACTAAATAAATGCCTTACTGCCTCTCTGACCCAGGCCAACCCAGGCTCTTGCGAGCTCCGTCTGCATGAACTTGAAACCCTCCACATGCTCCATGGGTGGGTTTTGATTCTGCTGCAGCAGGTCAGTGCCATCTCCCACCCTAAGGAAATGAATGGGGGTCTAATTCTTTGAGATGGCTGCAGCAAGGGTACCTCCTGGAAGCTGAGCTTTTCTTCCCTCATCCCTCCCAAACGAGACTGGAATCTCGTTTCAAATATCCAGTCGATCCAGAAGCAGCATGCCAGGCTCAGGCCAAAAGAGCGGACCTGCGGAGTACCAACATCTCAGCCTCCAGCCCCAGCTGAGAATTCAGCAGCGCACGCTGCCGTAGCCAGTCCTGGGCTTGCAGGTGGTCTTCATTTTGTTTATTTGTTTTTGTATTAAAAGCTAATTTGCTGTGCAAACTGGTGGAAGGAAGCAAACCCTTTGAAAGCTCAGGTTTCTAAGCTACAAGATGAGAATGATTATAAATGCTTTACAGTAGGTTTATGAGGCTTTTGCGAGATGTTGGATGTGTCTGACACTTTACTACTAGCATAAAACATTATATATCAAGTGTGAACTAAGTAAGGCATTGCACTAACCCTTCCTTTCCTTTCTAATATTTCTAATATCTCCTCATTCTGCAGATGGATGGGGACTTGGAGGCTCAGAGAGGTCAACAGACCTGCCTTAGTCACATGGTAAGTGGCTAGGCTCAGCCAGGCTGGGTCTGGAACCCTTTGCTGGCATCAGGGTGAGGAACAAAGAATGAATATCCATTCATTCATTCATTCATTCACTCTCTCTAGAATTTATCTCTGAGAGATGGGTTGCTCCGAGAAGGTTCTCAGACAAAAACACTCAGCTAATCTTTGCAGGAGCTGAAGATCTATCTGAGTAAATAAGACAAGTGCCTGAAGCTAAATAAAGGTAGAATATGACACCACAGAGGAAAACAGAGCATGGCAGAGGCCTGTTAAATGGCAGGAGACAGTCTTTGTGGAACAGGCAGATTTAATGAGGGAGGTGATATTTCTGCAAGCCTTGAAGGACAGGCAGGGTTTTGACAGATGCACGCAGCACGGCTCAGTCTAAATTAGGGCCCCTTGTTCTTCTTTCTCATAGCAACTCATTCATTTCCTTCGTCACACTCCAGGCAGTTTTAATTCCATGGCTATCTGAAGGTTTATTTGCTTAACACTGGTGTCCCTTACTAGACCTGGGGCCCAGGACAGTGTGCTGACATGTTCCTTGCCATCTACACAGGGCCTGGCTTCTGACCTGGACCAGAACAGGCACACAGTGGGTATTTGTTGAGTGAATGAATGAACCAGGAGGTGAGTTTTGGGGTCTGGGGATCAATTATGGGGCGAACATTACATGTAAACACGCTGCCCAGATCTTGGTTACCCTCACCTGAGTTTTCGTGGGAGCAGCTGTTCCCTAGCACACAGGTTCCCCTAAATATGCCCCTCTGGGTTCATATAGGACTCAGATATAGGGTCCTGAGCATGGTGTCTTCTTAAACGGACCGGACTCTCTACGTGTGGCCAGCACGTCTGTCCACAGTTTGACCTGAACACAGTTGGGGCTCAGCTGAAGTCTGACCACACTGAGCCGAGAGGCTCCGCCTCCCTGCCAACTGCCAATCAGCCCACACTCATCCCGGAGCACTGGTCCCAGCATTCCCTGCTGCAGTGTGGGCTGCTCTCCCTGCCCAGGCAGCAGGACTCCTGCTGACAGCAGAGCTGTGATTCCGGGTTCCCTGGAGCAAAGCTGGGTGACTCACAGCTCTAATGATTCCAGCATTTTTCTGAGGTCCTTTCTCCAAAGGCAGAAGGGTGTTTAAAAATGCATGGGTCTCTGCTGGGCCATGCATCTGCTTGGGAGGCTGCTGGCCTGCAGGCTGGGAAACTCATGTGCCCATAGGGGCCTGTGTTTGCCATGGGACTCTGTCCAGGGAAAGCCTCAGGGACTGAGGCCGAGAGAGGATGAGCAGAGTGAAGGGTTAAGGAGGCTGCAGACCCATCTCCAGACCTCAGGCCACTGGGAACCAGGTCTCCTTGTGCATGCCTGAGTCACTCTCAGGGAAGGTCTCCCTCTGCCCAGTGGAAAGGACAGTGCCCCTTCTCACCCAGGACAAGGACCAAAGCAACCACATGCTCAGAAGAAATGATGACAACAGGCCAAAGACAAGACTGTCATCAGGTTCAAGATCACAGTCTGGACCTGCCTCCATCCCCCTGTAAGCACTCATTTCCCCATCTGTAAAATGGGCATAGCGATTCCCACCTTCTGGATTGAGGGACTACTTGGAGGACTCTACGCAGTGTCTGGAACATGTTCTTGACCCAGAGAATAGTAGATATTGGATGAGAATGAAGCGCAGACCAAATGAGTCCTCTTCAAGATTGTGGTAGAGTTTTCTGTTGAGTGGTTTTATAGAGCACACATATGCATGGTGGCTGCCTGCCAGGCATTGTTGAGCCCTCCACAGGGACAAACTCACTCCATCCTCATAACCTCATGCAGTGTGTATCATCATCATGCCCATTTTTCAGAGGAGGAAACTGAGGGCTAGGGGTTTGGTGAACTGCGCCAGGTCACAGAACTCTAAGGAGACAGAGCCAGGATTTGCACCCAGGCAGTCTGCTCTGGAGTTCATTAGGCACCCATGGGACACTGCGCTGTCTGTTCTTATTTTTGTATTATTGCCTGCTACAGCCTCCTGTCTTGTTGAACAGAGTTGGTCTCTGACTGGAAAGGAAAGAATGTCCACACCAGCAGGGGCCTTCTCTGGAGCATCTCCGAAGCCCTCAGCAACTAACAGAGCAGCTGAGAGGGGGGCCCAGCCAATCCCTGACCACAAACCTCCAAGACCTGCAGGCCCCTTTCCCTACTCCGATATACTCCCAGCAAAGCCATGAAAAGATTTCACTGCAACCTTTCCGCAGCATTGGCTGCGGAGCCCAGCCTCTCTCCCTCCCTCAGTGCAGTATCTACAATCTCTGTGACTTTGACCCAAAGGAGAAATAAATGTTGAATTCACAATAGCTAGGATGTGGAATCAACCTAAGAGTCCACCAACGGAAGAATGCATAAAGAAAATGCAGCCTCTACACACAATGGAATACTACTCGGTCGTGAAAAAGAAGGGAATCCTGTCATTTGTAACAACATGGATGGAACTAGAGAATATTAAATGAATAAGCCAGGCACAGAACGACAAATACAACATCATCCCTCTCATATGTGGAATCTTAAGAAACTGATCTCATGGCAGTGGAGAGTGAAAAAGTGGTTACCAGGGCAAGAGAGGGCAGGGGTGGTTAAAAAGAGACTGGTCAATGGGTACAAAGTCTCAGTTAGGTAGTGTAAATAAGTTCAGTTGTCTATTGCACAGTAGGATGGTCATAATTAACAATATTGTATTGAATATTTTAAAGATTTTTAATGTTCTTGCTACAAAGAAATGATAAATATATGAGGTGACTGATATGCTAATTGTTATGATTTATTTATTATATAATGCATACATAAATCAAAACATCACATTGTACCCCATAAATATGTGCAACTATGTGTTAAATTAAAAAAAGCAAAAAGAGATATGTTTTATATTGGGATCCATACATAACTACTGCATAGGCATTGCAAAATGGGATTCATGAAATAACACTTAACCCTATTACAAGGGATATACTTAGACTTTTTCTATTTTTGTCTTTTAACATTAGTTTTCAAGCTGCTAAACTGATTTCATAATTCTTTAATGTGTTAGCATGATGGCCTGGAATATTCTTCAGAGGGGAGTTCAAGTCTAACATCCAGCACACACAATTTCTGAGCCCAGTGCCTGGTAATTCTTCCCAAAGTCTGCACATGAGCTGTCCTTGCCTGGATGGTCTCTCAGATCCTACCTCCAGAGTCAGAGTTGGAACCTGAGGCAATGGAGGCTCAGTACAGGCTGGGAGCCGAGGACTGATTCCACACAGCACTCATGGGGACCAGAACGGAGGGCTTGGCCTCAGAGACCTGCAGATCCCAGTTCCAATGCCCACCCTGCTCCTTACCAATTCGGGTGTGTTCCTAACCTCCTCTCAGCCTCAGCAGGCTGTGAGGCTTAGCTGAGGTCCAGCCAGTACTCAGCACAGAGTCCTGTATGCAATGCTGGATCGGTACCAGGGGTGGGGGACCTTGGGGGCCTCCCTTGGGTCTAGCCTGTAACCTTACAAGGGCCTCTCTCCTCTCTGTCTTCCTCTCCATCATTACAGAGCCTGTAGCCTTCAGAAGAAAGAGCAGGACTCTCACCACATGGGTGACACTCACAAGGGTCTGAACCAATGAAGTGAGGGCCCAGCCTTTGCCCAGGAAGTCGCCCATCACTGAGTGTCATTTTGAGCAAAGATGTTTTCTACAGTCCTCTCTGAGCCCCCTGGGCAATGAAGTCTGATACATGATTTTCTCTCATTCAGTCTTACATGACAGCTCTGGATTTAAGGATAAAGCTCTCCCACTATAGCCAGGAAAACAGAGATGGCCAGGCCAGAGTGGCCCATCCTCAGTTACTGACAGGGACACGGCTGTGGCGACCAAGTCCCTGTTGATCTCTCTCTATGCTTTCTTCCAAGAGAGAAGCTAGTCACTCAATAAAAGGCTCATATCCTAGGGACAACAAGGCTCCCTCTGATGAGAATGAGCCCAGGAGTGATGGGGTGGGGTGAGCAGGAGTGAATCACCACTTGGGGCTTTCCAGGGGGCACAGTGGCAGGAGCGAGCCCGTAGGTGACAGCCAAACTGGAGCCTGAAGAAGGAAGGGAATCTAACCAAGAACGCACCCCAAGATGCTGCAGAGCAGTTTCCCTGAAGTCGTCTACAGGGAAATTCATCTCTGCGGGAGGCTAATCAGCCACGGCAGAGCCTTGCTTCGGACAGAACGGCACCGGTGCCATTGGGGCTCTGAGGCTCAGCCTCCGGTGGAATTCCCATTACCTATTGTGCTTTGGTTACTGGAGAGAAAGGTGTTGGGGAGGGGAGGGGTGGAGAGGAGGCAGGAGCGGCTGGAATGCCTTGAGGGTGCAGGACCATCTGTAAGGCAGCACTCCACAAGGGTGACAAATCTCCAGGAGCCAGCTCCTCTTCCTGGAATCTCAGCTCGTCTGCACAAACCACTCTTGGCAAGCAGAGGGCTCTGAATCCAAGTTTCTCAGGCAGCAGAGCAAAAAGCCCCCCCAGATTCTCCACTGCGGGTGGAAAAGATCCATAGAAGGGAGACTCGATGTTCCTCTCACCTAGCCACCAGCCCCAGAGCTGCCAGGAATGCGTGGTTCCGGTTACTCAATATGTGGCTGCATGGGTGTGTGGCTCCTATGCCAGGAAGCTGCCGGTGTCCGCAAGGATGATGGCTTCACCGTTCCTGCCTTCTTTAGACAACATAGTTCAGGGCCACAGGCACCTCAGGTTGAACTGGAAGACCACACTGGAGAGGGCCACCAAGCCAACCCATCCCCCGAGTGTCAGAACTGAGAGCAGGGGTTAGTCCAAGCTTTCTCAGGCTAGCAATGATGGACATTTTGGTTGCATGAGGAGCTGCCCTCTGTGCTGTAGGATGTTTAAGCAGCATACACTAACTAGCAGTAGCACCCCTCCACCTCCAGTTGTGACAACTAAAATGGTTACAGACTTTGCCAACTGTCCCTTATACGTCAAAATTGTCACCTGTTGAGAGCAGCTGACCTAGATTCCTGATTCCCAAAGTAGAGTACTACTGGAAACATCAGCTCAGCAAGGTTCCCTGTAACATAAGCATCTCATGGTCAATGAAGAGAGGGATTCACTGGGTTCCATGCCCCTCTTTGGTGGATTCCCCTATTAGTATATTCAAGGCTCTGCAAAGGTCTGCAGTCAAAATAAAGCTGTTTCATAGCTTTGCTTAACTGAGCATCCGGCAAACTTTCCCAAACACAAAACCCCTATTATCCTATTATTTATGTACAACTTTCTGAGCTAATAATGTTCCAATGAATATATTATATCTTAAACATATAATAAGCCAGGCAGGCCAACTTCCTTGCGGATGAGATGAACTGAAGCAGTAAGCAAATCATATGTCTAAATCCCATTAGCAGATGCAGGGCAGAGCCAGGCCTAGCAGGCTGGCATCCTAACTCCCAGTTTACCTCCTCCTGATACAAAATTTAAATGTAATCTACAAGACAAGAGCTACAAGAAGCCATCCTCTCACTGCTGTGTCACAGCTTGGTTCTATTGTCACCATCCAGAACACTCTCCTGGGAACTGCACCCGTGAAGAACCATTGTGCATACGCTTCAGGAGGAAACTGAGGCAGGTGCGTCACGCAGATATGGTCAAGGAGGACCTCTCCACAGCACTGACCAGGAGCAGATGGATGGACAGGTCACCTGCCAATCTAAGTGCAGGTTCCCCAGGTCACACTCATCTCTACTGAGATGACATACTTTCATATTGTGATGGGCACAGAGCAGATGCCAATTAAGTTTGTTGGAAAGAAGAAAATGTCAGCCACCGAAGGCCAAGGCCTCATCCGTTGACACGCCTTGGTTACGATTCACAGATCATCGATAACACGGCAGAGCCTCCTAACACCCCCTCTTCTCCTCACCATTTTCTTGGGCATATTCCACCCTGGCCTTTTTCAGGATGCAGAGCCTTATTTATTTTAAGAGAGCAGCTCCCCTGCTCTTCTAACGGGCCTCTGTCCATCTCTGCACTTGCTCGACCTCCAAGACAAGAGAGTGATTTCCAGCTCCTCTTGGACAGTCGGACCTCTCTCTGGAAAACGCTGCATCCAGGTACTGATTTCTGCCACTCTGGTCCAGACAACATGCAGTGGCTCATCATCAGTCTCCTGATGGTCTCAGTTGCCAAAACCAGACACTGGAGAGGCCATAGATTGGCTCTGGTTCTCAGATTGCAAAATAAAAAATACTGATAGTAATATGATGTGAAAACTGGGTGGTGTGATGTTCTTCAACTTTGCACGTGTTTGGAAATATAATCTGACCTCGAAGCTTCTGGTAGCCCAAGGATCCCATTTCAGAGCTAAGACAAGAGTCTTAGGAAGACTACTCCAAGCTGTTTGTGACTTTCCAAGCAGGAGTGTGAATGGATACAGGAATGGGAAGAGTCCAAGCCACTGGGCAGGACTGAGGCCCCTCTTCTGGTTGACCCTGGCTCCTGTCAGTCTGAAGAACACAGAGTGGGCCACACAATTTAGCAGCAACTGCTGGAGATGGGCAGTTTCTCCTGGAGCTGGTGCTGCAAGAATCTAACAGCGAAAGGCCCAGAGGCTGGGACACAGGGGACCAGAGAAGCACTCAGCCAACCTCTCACATTTGGGAGATTCTAGGTTCAGAGACCCCCATCGCTAAGATCTCTGCCTTCCGCCCTTCCTCCCCTCTCCCAGGGCCACTGGGCTACTGTCTTAAGGAGAGGCCTAAGGGACTCTGGCTCCTTGAGGAATGGCTCTGCACAAAACTCTGGTAAGCAACGCAGAGACGTACTACCACCCTCAATTTTTATTGACACTATTCTAGGGTATAAGGTGGTGACTGCGGCAGTGAAAGCCCTTGCTCATTGTTGTTCTTATTCTATTTTGACTCCCTCCTAATACAATCATTCCCAAGCAGGACGCAGACCTGAGGTTACCTCCGCTTCACAGCCATGCACGCTCCTGAGACCCACAGCTGCGCAGTCAGAAAGGGTCTGAAGACCAGCCCCGGAGCCTCCTTCTCAGCAGCAAGATCATGGGCATGCGGAAATGAGGAGGCTGGCTCGGAGGAGGGACCTCAATCCCTCCCACCAGCAGTGAGGAAACACAGGAGGCCAGGTGCACCCTCACCTGAGGAGGCAGCGGCAAAACTGGGCCCAGAACGTAGAAGATGCAGAGATCCCCACCCCTGCCACACGTTTTCCCCACAGTCATTTTCTTTTTTTTTTTTTTTTAAGAGAGAGGGACAGTGAGAGAGAGAGAGAGAGAGAGAGAATCAACTTTTTATTTCGTTTTTCATGTGGCTTTCGTTGCTCCGACACTTCATTGTGCTAGCGTTTGAACTCAAGACTCAAGTACTCAGCATGCCTGGCAAGCGCTGTAACCACTGAGCGACTGCTCCAGTCCCCCGCTCCATGTTCATCTTGACTAAGCCTTTTTAACATGTTAAGGCTGGGACATTCTGGTACAACACACACACCACATACACACACACGTCAGTATTCAACTTTTAAAACATTATGGAGCCATGACATGGCATTAGCCTTGGATAACTAAGTATATACACATTTGTTCTTGAATGTTTGACAATGCTTCCCCTTTAATTGTAACTCCGTATTCATCTAATAAATTAAAAAAACCATTATGGAGTAAGATGGAAAACAGACTTTCTTATCGTGTGCCTGGGTATGGGACAGGATGGCAAGAGAGAGGGTCACCTGTGGCAGGTGAGGCCTTGAGTGAGGTCAGGGACGGGGCCAAGGTCAAGGGAGGCAGGGGTCAGCTCATAACTGAGAAAAAAGCAACAACAGTGTATCCAAACTGAGAAGGCCGGGGAGGAGTGGGCCCGAGAACCAAGCAATGGCAGTGGCTGTTTGAGGGTGTTCGTAAACAAGTGATTTCATTTTTTCACAGATGACTTGGACATCCCCATTCAAAACAGTGGCATCAATCCCAGGCCACAAGGGTAACAGCCACACCCGGGCATAGAACACCTCTAGTCTGCACCAGACACAGCCACCACCAAACACCCGTCTCCTCCCAGCCACACCCGGAGGCCAGCCCCTGCCCGCTCAGCCCGCTCCCACATGGGCCCTCCCTGTGTGCATGCTGTGTGTTTGGGTCCTCTCCAACCTAGTGCAAATTCTTTGTCTGAAAGTATTTAACATTCAAGAGCAGCATCTCTCACTACTGGACCCCAACCCAGCACAATAACGTGATTAATAAATGAATAATCCGGGCTGGGAGGTAGCTCAGTGACAGAGTGTTTGCCTAACATGTAGACCTGGGTTCCAGCCCCAGGCTCATGAAGGAATGAATGAATGAGTGAATGATAATATTTGATGTCTGCAGGGCACTGGGGAAACGAGGATAAAAAGCCCTGCAGGGGTATGGAGAATCCTTAAAAAATTAGGGATGACTCCACCATACGACCCTGCTATTCCACTCCTGGGTATCTTTCCAGGGGACTTAGAATCAGCACATTACAGTGACACAGCAATATCGATGTTCATAGCAGCACAATTTACCATTGCTAGGCTATGGAAACAACCCCGGTGTCCCTCACAGGAAGAATGGATCCAAAAAC
>PVKS010022749.1:0-33280 GCA_004027875.1 Aplodontia rufa
CAGGGTCTCACTGAATCCTTAGGTCCTCACTAAGTCGCTGAGGTTGGAAGTGAACTTGTGATCCTCCTGCCTCTGCCTCCCAAGTCACTGGGTTTATAGGCATGTGCCACTGCAACCCACTGCAAAAAAAGTTTCTTTTAAGAATCTTAAATTTTTATCTGTCCTTTTTCCCCTCAGAAGTAAAATTGCTTTGATACTGCATGTTTTGTCCTAAATAAAATGAATGTTTCCTGGCATTCCTGACCCAATCATTAAAGCTTTTCTTTTCTTTTTCCCTTTTTTTGCAGAGGAGTTTCTTCTCTGCAATTCCTTCTTAACTGACAATTAAATATAATTCTTTATTCTGATTTCACATATCATCTTATATATTTGTTATTCTTGGTCACAAAACATTTGAAAATATTTAAATAATTACACGTACACATTGTTTTTGAAAATGAAATCTATATACTTTATATTGATGAAATATTTGAATTGAAATAAATATAGTCTTAATAAGAAAATGAAAGCTCAGATTAAACATCATTGTATTGCTATAGATTTAAATATATTCTTCTCTAAAATTCTCTAATTCATTGATTTTATTATAAAATCTTCCAACTCTTCAATGTCTTTTTTGGTATTCACTTTGTACCCCTTTCATAGCATTTTGAATTTTTGTAATGCCTATCTGAACTTTTTACTTCCTTTTTATAAAGTTGTGTTCCTATTCTCCTAAAACCCAAGGCCATGCTCTTCTTTTACTATCTTTCTTTAACTCCTCTACTTCTTCATGTGAATCCTCTTATTTGTAGTAAAGTTGTCTGTTTTCATTTCAATGAAAGTAGGAGGATCATAAATACTTATTAGAATTTTTCTATGTTTATTATGAACCATTTTCAACACACTTCTTGCCTTCTAGAATTTACCTTAATTTGCTTCTTTTCTGATTATGGCCTCAGGATTCTTTCTTTTTTTTTTTTTTTTTTTTTTTTTTTTTTTTTTTTTTTTTTTTTACTTACTGATTTCCACATTTCTATCTATGATGACCTTATGATTTAGCTCTTGAATAAAGACACTTGTGAGAAAAAGAATAATAGTTGGAATTAACCAGATCTGTTGCAAATGTGTAATAGGTGAATAATGCATCTGGAAGAGTAGAACTGAGGAGGTGGAGTAAAATCTTACTTTCTCATTTTGTGTGCACTCATGAATAGCTATAAAAATTGTTTCTTCTGATTTAAGTGGAAAAACACAACCTCACCATGGTAGATGTATAATAAATTTCCTCCTTTCTTCTCCCTAATTTGACAAGTTTAAAACCTGGAATTTGTTGGTAGAAAATAGGGTAATTAGGGAAAAGCAAGAGATTAAATACATCATGATATTAGGAATACTCATCTTATTGGGCAAGAATATAGAATTTCAGTAAACAATTGTAGCACTATGGAACTCTTGTGCCAAGGGCAATCAAGTATCTAGAAAAGTGGGTTCTTGTTATGAGAGAATTAGAGTCATACATGTCAAGTATGGTAAGGAATCAGATGATATCTTATTAAAAAATAAAAATGGACTTTTGAATAGAGAGCAATACTGAGTCAATTAGGATAAGATAATAGAATTAAGAAAGTGGTTTGGTTCTAAAACTGCATCAAAATGCAGCAATGTAGTCACTACATTGGTCATAAGATCACAAGATCATAACTGATGAAAAATGTCCATTAGTTTTGTGGACCTAACTATTCAGTTGAATTCAGTCTAACTAGGGTGGGTAAACTCTTTTTTAATTCCTTGCAAATTCCTGCAGGAATTAAGAACCAGATAACATAATAATAATGTTTGCCCATTAAGGGCATTACTTTCTTCTCACAACATGAGATCTTGGGAACTTAGAAGGGCTAGTTTTTCAAATTATTTGTGGAAAGATTCTTTCTCAAGTTATTTTTATAAAGGCTATTTTTCAAATTATTTTTATATAGCTGTTTGTACCCAAGTCAAAATTTATAAATCTTATATTTCTCACTAAAGATGTTTTTTCCTTCTGAAATCTATAGAATATTATTATGACTTTGCTCCATATTTTCCTCAACTTTGTTATGAATCCAGAATAACTAAAATTTTACCACACACAAGGAAAAATTGTTCTACATGCAGATGTGGTTATATATTTATGGTGTATCTCTCTGTATGTTTAATCTATAGATTATATAATTAAGACACATTTAATTGGAAGTTTGTCAGTCCTACAAAAATTAAGACAAATGATTTTTTAGTTATTCTAAGTGTTTTAAATTCAGTGATTTTTGTCTGCTAACAAAATCTTTGACTTTCCATTGCTTAAGACAAAACACACAAAAAATACAATGTTATTTTTTTATCCTTAACCATGACTACTGATATGTGCAATAGACCTATCGGTTGATAGCTAAACAAACCAAAACAAAAAATCATAGATGTAATGTTGGTTAGTGAAAGAATCAGTGAAAATCTATTTTCTAAAAATTGGCCCAATTGTTGATACCCAAGTTATTGAATTTTCTATTCATTTCTTCATCTTACTAATGTTCATGAAATACAAAAGTTTTGGTGTCTTCATCTGCACATCCATGTGTAACTCCATCTGGGAGCTGCTTTGTTACTTGTGCAAATTGTTGCATTTTCTACAAGGAAGAATAAATATTTAGTAATATCAGTAGATCACTTGTAATAGAGCCAAAATGATGGAGAAATAACAAATAAACAACCATCTTGGGTTATTAGATAGATATATCTTAAAACTTTGAAATACCTCTAAGTCGATGTGCAGGCTTGGAGCCTGCAAAAAAGACAGAACAATCAATAGTAAAAGTTGATGTTCATAAGGATTAAATTTGGTCCATGATAAAAGAAACAGTACAAATTTATAAGACCTGATTTTAAACAGAAACACAATGAAGACTGAATTCAATAACATTATCTCTTTGTTGAAAAGACACATGTGGAACCTCAAGAAGACTCTATACTTTGGCAAAATTACAGTCATTCTGTAATTCACATGACATTTAAGATCTGAGTAAGTAAACCTGCTTTATTTTAGCTGCTATATCATATTTAATTTTGATTTATATGAATTGAAATTTGTTTCTGCTAATGCTAACCCCCCATTGTATAGTTAGTTTTATTTTAAATATCATGTATTCATACACACACACACACACACACACACACATACACACACACATGCACCTAAAGTGTCAAAACAAATGGGCAATTTATGATGGCGAAAAATATAATAAAGCTGAAAAGAAAGTTAATGGCAAAAAACTTATTTAACATTTATTTTGCATGCATTATAAAGCTAAGTGTTTATGATATATGCAGTATTTGGTGATGAAATTTTGCTTATATTTATTGCTAATTCTTTTGTTATTTGGGAAGAAAATATATGCTCATATGCATGTGAGAACATATAGTTAATGAGCCTATTTATTAATCCTCCCATTGTTTTTATTTAAAATTTTAAGTCAGAGTTGAAACATTAGAATATTAAATTTAAATATTAATCTTTGTTAAAATGTATTACTGATCATAACAATATACTCTGTATAGGTATATGTAAGTATATGTATTTATTATTGAGATAGTATACATTGCCAAAGATAATATATTGCAAACTCTATTAGACTGTAATTAAAAAAATGTAGCTGCATTTGGCCTCATTCTGGGAAAATAAAATTTAATATCTGGTTAGGGACATGTAACATGATCAGAATCTAATTATTGGCCATCTAAAATAATCTTTTTATTTAGGATTTTATGAAGTAGAAATTAGTTACATTTAAAATAGTAGAGCATGTGTCATTAAGGAGAGTATTTTTATTAAAATATGAAGTCTTCGTTTTTTCAGAAGTATATATGAACACTTGAAACAATGTTTTTGAAATTATGTAAAACGTTGAACTTGTTGCAAAGTCATTTTAACATTATTGCTTGCTATCATACTTATAGGAAAAGTGATGAGACTAAATTGTAATTTGTGAACAACAAAAGGTGTTATTGAAGGGGGATCTATTACTTGACATATAAATAACTATATCATTTGAAATAGTCTAACTGAGTAAAATGGGGGTGCTCACATATGTTTGTAAGGTATTTTTCCTAATTTCAGAAATATTTAAAAATAGCCTGTTCAGTTATGTCTCTGCAATAATACCTCAAAGAACTTATAAAACGATCTCTGTTAGGTCCAAGATAATTGAGAACTCACCCCAAAGTACTATGTTTCAGGCAAAGCATATTTCATTACCAACATTATTTATTAGGATACAGCTCTCATTGTTAGTATGTAAACTGCACTACAGAATGAGAACTAGCACAGAGAAGACTACCAGGAATGTACACAAGATAGAGGATGGTAGCCATAATAGATGTGTCTTTGATGAGAAGACCTTAACCCAGCCTATTTACATATTCTTGAGTGCAGAACATCAGTGATTGCACCTAAGAATTATGAAACTTGTGCTATAGAGTTGACACCAATCTGTTACTAGCTGTCCTGTCCCTTTCTTAAAGACAAGAAAGTTTATTCCTGATGAGTCATAAATTGTCAAATGATTGGGTTTCAATTTGAAAACAAAACCACTGATGCTGGGTGAAAACAGTATGTATTGCTGAGTGGTGTTAGAAATGGGATTGATTTCAGAGCCATCATCTAACATACTCTCCTACACATTGTGGACTAAGGTAAAGGATGAAATATAAATCTTGTGAGATTGATGCAGAGCTTCCCAACCCACACACTGAAGAAGGAGCCCATCATCAGGGACTAGGAATATGGAAGAAAAGCTTCAATCCCTGAGGGACTGGATTAATAACTGTACTACCATGCTTCTACTACATAAGGATTTGTTTCTCATCACACAGTTTTGCCATGGATTAAAAACAAATTTTTGTCCATTAATTTCTAAGAATTTCTAGTCATCTTATGGAATGAATTTATTTTGGTGCTTAGGAAACCTTCGATACATTAATGAGTTAAAAAAATCTGTGATTTATAGCTTATCCATCACTATTGTTAGATTAGAAATTATATTATCTTGTGAAAAATTCTAAAAATGTTCAATTCCCAGAGGTATAGGGTTTCAAAGCTTTTAATATTTCAAGTTAATTACCCATTATAGGATTTCCCCCTGACTAACTTTGTTGGGGTATAAGTTGCATATAATCAAGTTCATTAATTTTAAAAGTATATTTCAGTTGTTCTCTCTCTCTCTCTCTCTGTCTCATACACACACACACACACTTCAATATATAAATTGAGTAATGATGATGAGAGTCTAAAATCTTTGTATCAACTTGCAGTTTTTCCTAATGCCTCTTTGTACTCAACTAACGTCTGCCAACATGACCGCTGGGAATGACTGCATTTTGTTGTAAGTTTTCCTTATCTGTGTCTTCTTTACACAGACACGTACACACACACACACACACACATACACATACGCACATATATACAGCAAAAAATGAAATGATTTTCAAATTTTTCAATTGGTCTTAACCAATTTACAAGATTAATTTCAATTAATTCAAATATTCAGAATTTTGGTTAAATTAATCTTGGATTTTGTTTCTTTTTGTTTTTAATTGAAAATTCCATGCCTCCTTGATTAATGTATTTCACAAAAGTGAAGTACAAATTTACAAGTATAATAGAAATGTGTTCATGATTCTTTGATTTCCTGCTTAGCCTAAATTATGGGTAAATGAACATTTACAAGTCAATAGTTGTGAAAAACAAATAGATTATAGTTAGTTTTCACTACTCTTATGTTGTTTAAATTGATTTACTTATAGGTATGTATATGTAAATATATACGAAAGTATGAATGTTTTAAATGCAATTCTGTATGTACAATGTATAACTTTGAAGAAATATTCATTTCTGCCATGCACAGCCAATCAAACTTTCCTTTTGTCACATCTCAGCTGTGACAAAATATCACGAATTAGTTTTCAGGTTTTTTAATCATTATCGTTATTGCCATACAACTTTTTTTTAATAGTGTGAAATTTTTCATTTCTCAAGACAATTCATTTTTATGCTTATCACTCATTCTCACATAATTTCCCAGGAAATTATTTAGGAAATCTATTTAACATTCCAAAAGCTTTACAAATCTTTATAGAATATGCTCTAGACACAATGACCTCAGATGTAATCAGAAATAAATATTTCAAACATTTGAACAGGTAAATCTACAAATTATACTTTAGATGTGGCAAACCACTCTTTGTTAGCCACTCAAACCTTGTTTCTAGAAATATTTCTGCTAATTATTTATGAGTTGTGAAAAAAATAATGTACTATGATTGCAAAAGAGAAGCACTCAGTAAGGCAGTATTCCACCTAATTTTAGAGTCATAATTAGTAAAATATGATATTTGAAAAATGCTGTATTCAAGTATAATGGTATGGAGGGGGGTCAGAAAATGGCAACCATCAGGAGGGTTGCATGTATGGGAGCAGTGCCTTTCTGTGAGGTGAGAGAATAGCAAAATTTTTTCCAAAACTCATTAGTAGACAAAGAAAGAAATTTAGAGACTCAGAGGCTTGGATACACTAAACAAGGAACAAAAATGAAGTAGGGACCTAGCAGTTGCAAGGACCACCACCCAGAAGGTGGACTGCTGGATCTGCACAGAGGGAAGGAACTTCACACACAAATAGAGGAAGGACAGATAGGCATGGAGATCTCTGATAACAGAAGGCCTCCCACTCTAGGTGGAATCCAGAGACTGCATGAATGCACATAATTTAGACTTCCCCAAATCTGTCTGTGGGGAGCCAGGGCAACTGTCATCTTGAGCGGCAGGCACTCCAGGTACCTGCTCCAAGAGCTATGAGATCAGATAAGATGCCGTCCCAGTGGCTGCACCATCAGACAGCTGACTGCTACAGGACCCTAGTGTTCTGACTATCTTCCCTGGAGCTCTGTGTTCCTGGTAGAGCCTCTCTACTGGTACTGTGACTCTTGAACAGAGCCCACCCCACCCCCCACTTTGCCCATGATCTGTGCACTCTGGGAGTTCCTTTTCAGGATCTGACTTTGCAATGCAATCAGATCCACAGGACCTACAGGGACTAGGCATAGCCTGTTTTCAGGCCCTGCAACTCTGGAGTGCAGATCCTGCTGGGTCCTCACAGGCTATGCAGAGATCACTTTCAATCTCAGAAACTTAGGATCAGAACTGGCAGCCCATGACCAGCACTATCCTTTGCTTTCAGGCCCTGAGACCTGGGAACAAATGCAGTCCCACAGGATTTGTGTACTCTGAGCGGGACTTGGCTTCCAGGCTCCTTGAGTTTGCATTTCAAACTTTCCTAGGCATGGGACTTTCTGGGCACAAAGTAAACAGATCAACCTTGTCTGTTGTATGTATTGGCTGTACACATCTACTCTTATCCCTTACCTCCTGAGGTATTGGAAATCATAAAGGGACATGATAATTCACAGGTTGGGGAGCCAGCCATTGAACTGTACTATCCAATTTGTACGCCAGCCCAAATAAGCAAAGAGACAAAAACTCCACACCCATATCTTCCTCTCAGTAATCCGCATCCCCATACTGGGGCTGAGACTGCCTCAGCCCTTTGTGGCAAGTGTGGCCCTCAAGTCACTCAAGTTTGGGGTGACAATTGTCCCAGGAGAGCTCAGTTCAGGCTGGCCATTACCCTAGGATCAGCAAGATACCCTTGCAGTTGCTCCAGGATCCATAAGACTGCCAGTGGCTCCTGTGGTCCCAGCTGAAGTGAAGCAAGAGTTTGGGCAGGCAGACACAAAAGTGCCCAGGATTTCAACTCAGGAAGGACAAAAGGCTGTATACACAGGAAGCAGAAGTGGTGAAAGTTTGCACAGGACAAGAATATTGGGAAGACTCCAGGGAATCAGACTTCCAGCTAAGTACAGCAAAACATAGTACCCCCAGCAAACTGATCCTGGCAGTGCCTCCATCCAGATGTCAGATATGAACATATACCCCCACTGTGTATTTGGACCTCACTGGGAATAATTCATAACCCTCCCAACTCTCCATTTTTTTCTTTCTTGTTGTTGTTGCTGTTGCTATCAATGGCCTTTCAAATAAAGAAAAGCCCAGGACTAGATGGATTCTCAACAGAGTTCTACCAGACCTTTACAGAAGAATTCCCACTTCTCCTTAGTAAGCTATTCCATGAAATGGAAAGAGACATAACCTCCAAAATACTTTTTATTAGGCAAACACAACCGTGATACCAAAATTCAACAAAGACACATCAAGAAAAGGAAATTACAGACCAATTTTCCTGATGAACATAGAAGCAAAAACCCTTTAAAAAATCCTAGCAATCTGCATCTAAAAACACATCAAAAAGATAATTCATCATGATCAAGCGGACTTCATTCCAGGAATGCAAGGATTGTTCAACATACACAAATCAATAAATGTGGTTTATCATTTAAACAGAATTAAAGACAAAAACCATATGATCATCTCAATTAATGCAGAAAATGTTCTACATCATGAGCAATCAGAGAAATGTAAATCAAAACTTTGCTCAGATTCCACCTCATTCCAGTCAGAGTGGAAAGAATGAAGAATATAAACAATAACAGATGCTGGAGGGGTTGTGGGAAGAAAATAACACTTACTGTTGGTGGCACTTCAAGCTTGTACAGTCACTCTGGAAAGCAATGTGGAGACTCCTCAAAAAACATAAGGTGTAACCACCTTATGACCCAGCTATCCCACTCCTGGGTATTTTCTCAAAAGAGCTAGAATCGTCATACAACAGAGACACAGCTACATCAATATTTATAGCAACTCAATTTACCATAGCTAAACTATGAACCCAACCCAAGATGCCCTGTGCTGGACAAGTGGATTCAAAAATTGTGAGATTATATATATATATATATATATATATATATATATATATATATATATACACACACACACACATACATACATACATATATATACATACACACACATAAATACACATACATACACACACAATGGAGTTCTACTTTGCTATTAGAGAGAACAATACCATGGTATTTGTAGCCACGTGAATGGAGATGAAAAAAAATTATGCTGAGTGAAATATTCCAAACTCAGAGACTTAAGGACTGAATATTTTCTTTCATATGTAGAAGCTAGAATAAAATCTAAGACAGGATGAAAGTTAGCTATGTTTAAATAATAAAATTACTGAAGTTGAAATTTCACACCAACTGGTGGAACCATAACTATAAAAAATGGGGAAGAAGGGAGGGAGGCAAAGAGGGGAGGAAGGGATTGGGGGTGTTACCAGTACAACTGATAACTATTGACTCTCATGAGAAGCCTAACTATACACAGGCAGGCAGAGAAACTCAGAAATTTCAAAATTTAATATACATGTATATGCTTATTTCTGTATATACCATGGGGGTATTGCAAAGGAGACATGAGAGTGGGGAATGGATGAAGTGGGCAGATCTTAGACTAAGATTGGCCTTAAATACTTTGTCAATATTTATGTATGTATGAATATGTAACAGTGGTTCCTTCCAACATGTAAGACTATGAGGAACCAATAAAACAAAGTATAATGCTATGAACTTTGTGCTTATAACAAAAGTAATTATGTATTTAGTAGTTATTATTAAGTAAATATATCATAAATATATAATATTCATAAAATTTATGTATATTTAGTATTTATTTTATAAATATATGAGTAATATAATTGATATATAAGAACATAAATATGTAAATATAAATCAATATATTTAATTATAAAGGCAGTGAATAGGTTCTTTATGAGCATTATATTATTATATTTTATATATTTACAGTAACCCTATGAGGTAGGGAAATTCTACTATCCCATTTTCAAGAAGAGAAAACTGTGGTTTAAAAAGCTTAGCAATTTTCCTGGCATATAGAGAATAATTTTAGTAGCAGAAATAAAATCCATATCTCTCTCCTTCTAACATCAGAGAAATTCACTGCAATTTTTTTTTCTGTTAATGGAATTGCTTACAAAATTTAATTTGGGGAATTGGTAATAAGTATATAATATACTTGATTGATAAATGATAAAAAATAAATTGGAGATAAAACATTAATAATGAAGGATTAAAGATCAAGTGAATAGCAATTAATGAAAAATAAACCTCATTAAAACAAAATATTGTATCAAATATTGATATTTATTTCTTAACTTTACTAAGAATAATTTTCCTTACAAAAATAATGAAAACTACTCATAGCTTGGATGGGTAATTATTTTAGTCAGCTTTTTTGTTGCTGTGATCCAAGGACCTGACAAGAACAATTTTAGAAGGAAAAGTCTATTTGGACACTCAAGGTTTTAGAGGTCTTAGTCCATAAGTGGCTAGCTCCATTCCTTGGGACTCAAGGTGAGGGAGAACATCATGATGGAAGAGTGGGGCAGAGGAAAGCCGCTCAAGGCATCATATCACAAAGAAGTGAGAGAAACTCCATGTATCAGATACAAAATATATAGCCCAGTGATATACGCCCAATGACTACTTTTTCCAGCCACACCCTACCAGCCTAAAGTTACCTCTCCATTAATTCCTATCATGGGATTACTTCACTAATTGAGTTAAGGCTTTCATAACCTAATGATTTCATCTCAGCCTTTTTTGCATTGTCTTACGATATTGACCTTTTCAGAAACATCATCATTTTGTCCATGGCACCCAAAAGCTCACGACAGTCTCACAACAGAAAATACATTTAGTCCATTTTCAAGAGTACCTACGGTCTTTTTTTTTTTTTTTTTTTTAAGAGAGAGGGACAGTGAGAGAGAAAGAAAGAATCAATTTTATTTAGTGTCTCTTGCCTTATCTCTGTTTGATTCCTTCTGTTTTCTTCAGTGGTTATTCCATGGTCCTGGTAGTCTTAATCTAGGGGGTCTCCATTGCAGTTTTGTCTTCCAAGTAACATCTCCACGCATCACCCTCTCTGGGGCTGCCCACAGGGACTCTGACCCTAGAGCACTTTGCCTGGTCTTTCAGTCCATCCTTCAAAATCTTGACAGAACCTTCCATGGTCTCCTGACTCCAACATCCTCAATCCTGCTGAACTGTCATTACATAGTTTCTGTCAAGGTCCGCCATCATCTTGAGCAGTAGCCAGGCCTCCAGGGAGCATGACTGCAGCGCCTCTGAGTGTCTGAGTGGCTAAGCATGTTGAAAAACTTTACCATGCCCCCTGTGCAAGTAGGGTGCACTACTGGTCTCTTCTCAAAGGAAGTTTTACTTTTACTCCCTTTAGTGTGAGGTGGGTGTGGTCTTACAAATTCCTGAGTTCTCTCCAGCCATCCTTCTTTTTTTCTCTAGGACAAGTCTTTAGCATTTTTTAGAAGTAGTAGTATCTTTAACAACTGCAACTTCTTTAGCCCATTTCACTCCCATTTTTCAAGTCCAAATTTATCAAATCTTTCTGCTCTGCTTTCTAGTTCTGACTATCACCATAAACTTAAAGGCACCAGCAACTTCCATTCCACTGACTGATGCTATGCTGCCTAGAAATTTCTTCTGCAAGACACTTTCAAAATCAGGCTCACAGAAAGTGTCAGGACCTGGGCAAAGTACAGACAACTTAGCCAGTTCAACATAAATGGCATCTATTGTAATTTCAATAGAGTCTTTGTTGCCCACAGTCCCGTAGCGTTATGATTTTCTGAGCTCCCACTATTAAGCTCCACTTACATCAGTCCAAAGCTTTTCCAGCTTGCATTACTAAAATTCACAAAATTTCTCCTACAAATTCCAAAAAGTTCCAAAAGCTTCTGAACCACATGGTCAGGTTAGTCAAAGCAATGACCCAACTTCTGGGTACCAATTTCTGTTTTAGTCAGCTAAGTTTATGTGATTAAAAGAACTGATAAGAAAAATTTTAGGAGGTAAAGTTTATTTGAAGGCTCATAGTTTCAGAGGTCTTTGTCCATAGCTGGCCATAGGTGGCCAGCTTTTTTCCTTGAAGCTCAAGGTGAGGCAGAACATCATGGTAGAAGAGTGTGGCAGAGGAAAGCTGCTCAGACATCACATTGAAGTGGGGAGAAAAACTCTACTTTCCAGATACAAAATATATATCCACAAGGCATACCTCCAAAGACCCACCTCTTCCAGCTACACCCTACGAGCCTATAGTTACCACCCTATTCATCCCTATCAGGCGATCAATTCACTGATTGTGTCAAGGCTTTCATAACCCAATCATTTAATCTCAGCCTTTTTAAAATTGTCTCACATATTGAGCTTTTGGGGGATACCATTCATCCAAACCATAATACTAATATTTGCAATTCAACAACGAAGTTCTGTGGAAGAATAAGGGAGAAGGAAATAAATCTGTTCACTATAATATATGACTCGTCATAGTTTTCATATTTTGCATGATGCCTTTACTTACTCTTCCTGTTCTCACATGTATTTTGTCAGTTTGATAGTGCTTAAAGTGGCCACTGAATAATAAGCTTTATGTCTCAGTTCTAAAACATAAGGATGTATGCTTATTTGGAATTACATTTCAAAAATCCTTAAGGCCATAAAACTGTATTTGCAGAAAAAATGTTCAAGTTCGAAAATTACATTTTGAAGCTCATCACACACACCTTTACATACTCATCTTTATTGATGGATAACCAAACACCGTCAGGAGAAAGATACACTCAGTGACTATTTTTCACTCTGATTAGACAAATATGTGTGGCACCATTTCATCTTGCAGTACATAAAAATACATATTTCAACTTCAGCTATCTCAGATATTCTATTTCCCTAAATCATTAAGTTTTTAGGATTGGTGTTCTATATTTAATCAGATTACTTCATTTTACAAATAAGCTTAAAGTTATATATAGGTGTCCAAACGTTTTCTGCAGGAAAATTAGACCAACAATAGTATTTTCTACAGCTCTGCTTTTGTATGTCTGTGTGCTTGTGTGTGTGTGTGTGTGTGTGTGTGTGTACTCGCCCTTAGGTTCAGTTTAGGGCACTATGGTTTAGACTAAAGCTATACAAGGAAAAAGTCTTTTTCACAATAAACTGGGAATTGGAACTATCTTTGTCACCTCTGAGAAGCTGAGCTATCTACTGTTACAGTTCAAATTTTCATGAGAGGAAAATGGTGGTAGACATTTTTTTAAGTTCTCTCAGGAATCTGAAAGAACAAAAATGAAATAAATTTGAATTTCTTTTGTGCTTTGTGCCTTACTTTCCTGTTGCAGATATATTTCTCTTTAAGAGCTTTTTAAGTATAAATACCAATATCTTCACAATCATTTTCTATTTTGATTATTGGAAGTAATATTTACCATGTTTAGATTCATCATTTAATGCTTAAGAAAGCTAACTTTTTTAAAAAAAAAGAGAGAGGGATAGTGAGAGAGAGATAGAAAGACAGAATCAAATTTTATTTAGTTTTCCATGTGGCCCTCGTTCTGACACCTCATTGTGTACATGGTGCTGAGGTTTGAACCAGCGTCCTTGCATATGCCAGGCAAGCACCAGAGCCGCTGAGCCACCTCTCCAGCCCACAAAGCTAACATTTTGATATTATCCTGAATTATTCAAGAATGAAGAATGGTTTCACTGTATCAACTAATCAAATAAGACTTAAATAAAAATTTTCATGCACTAACAACTGGTTAGAACAGGCAGCATGATTGATATGCTGCTATTCACATAATTGCAATCTCCCAACACCATTCAGCTCTGAAAAATTTTGCACAAACAGCTTTTCACCTTTTTCAGGCTCTGTCAATCACTTTAATTTTGTCTTACTTGTCCATTTATAATTGCTGAAAGTAAGCCATCTCATCAAATATTTAACTAGCTTCCTTCAGAGTTCTAAATTCTTAGTGGCAAAGAGGAAAGGTAAAATAAGCTCACATTTTTTTGAACCCCTAACATGTAGTCAATAAATCAAATACATTCCATATTTTCTATAATTCTAGAAAGTAAATACTATGATTTGTATTTTAAAGATTAGGGAACTAAGATTAAGTGAGTTTTATAATTATCAAAAGTTGTCAATAATAAATCTCAAAGGATTGGCAATATGGATTATTTTAGGTATCTCCGGGCCCAATCTAACCCATACTACAGCACTTGAAAATATGTGGATTTCTAGCATTAATTTTGATTTTATGTGCACTGCAAAAATGGATCCTAGCTAACTTAACAGCTAAATGGGAAGAAACTATTTTTTGTTCATTTTAGTTGCCAATGCATTACCCAAAAGAACATATGAAGAACACATCACTTTTTTCTTTTAATAAATTAGGTTTATGGTGTGACACAAAAATGGATTAATCTAACTTGTTAAAGCTTAATTATCAATACAACAAGACTATATCAATCTTAATTTTAAAAAACAGTGTATATGGGACTGTACTGGTGGCTCAGAGGTTATGATACTTGCCTGGCATGCACAGGGATATGGGTTCAAACCCAGAACCATGTATACAACAGAGTATTGGAGCAATGAAAGATACATGAAAAACTAAATGAATTTGATTTATTCTCTTTCTTTCTCTCTCTCTCTCTCTCTCTCTTTAGAAAACAATAAAAAAAACTCTATATATTTTTTCTGCAGCTTTGCAAAATGTGGTGGTATTTTAAAGAATCAATCACACAAGTAACTCTAGGGAACTCACACTCAGTAGAATTATAAAATAGCTAACGTAGCCTGGTTATTCTAGGCAACTTTTGATCATGGGACAAATTGAATATTTTTAGTTAGTTTGCTTTTACATTATTTATCTAAGAACTGACATTCCTCTGATCTACTTCCATTTTTCATTCAATCACCAGATACACATTCGTTTATATTTATTTCCTCCAATACTGTACCATCTCAAAGAAAAACTAGACCAATATCAAACTGTGTTAATTTTCTTTCTGGTATGAAAATCATTCTATAATTCTTCTCCCAGGAATATACCTACCTTAAAAATCCCTGATTTTTCTCTTTTTGTATTTTTACTTAAGTCTACAAAAATTCTTTCAAATTTCATCACTAAGGAGATTTCCTTATATTTGTAAATGGCAGCTTAAAGTTCAAGAATTGGTATTCAGTTCTATGCCAATTAGATAATGGAGATTCTCCATGTTCTGTGTTGAAAATGGGACCATAGAGGCCCTCACCTTTGGATACTAAGGTTTTTTGATGTCTAGTCTTCATTGCTATTGAAATTATATTTATTTTTGTTGGCTATGCTGTCTAAATTGTCTCATTGTTTAAACCAATTGGATTTATTGATATCATTTCAAACAACTAGCTTTTAAAATATATACATGAACTTATTCCTGTAGTGGTTGCACAAAATAGCAATAGCTTTCATAAATCTCTTCTATAATCCAAAAGTCAAAACTCCCTTCAGGGTGCCTTTAGTATCATCAAGTATAATTTCTCTTATAATACTACCTATTGACTCATTTCTAAATTCATAGTGTTATACAGCCATTGTTGAAATTCATGAAGTCATGAACTTCAGCTACGGTCAAAAACAAACATTTCCATGGGATATTAGCATTGAAGAGGATTTCTTTTGACACACTATTACATCCTTTGACCAGAGTGACTTCTAGGTACTTCCTGCTCTTATCAGCACCCATTTTGCCACTTCCATCCCTCTGTAACCACTATAGCCTCACTGTATTATGTCTGGTCACAAAACCAACAACTTTGTCCCCAGAGGTGGAGGAATTGATTTGAGAAGAGGTAGGGTGATTTGGGGACTTAATTGGGGAATAATAAGATTAAAACCCTTAGCTCTGTATCTCAGGTTAGCACAAGTAGGAGGTCAACTAGAAATTAACAAGATACCAGAAGTGAGATTATCATAGAAATTCTGAAATAAACTCTCTGTATATACCCAGCTAATTTTAAATCATATACATATGAGAGAGATATGAGAGATTCTAGTTAGATCTGAGAGTCAGTGGAGATTTGAGAACTAGCTGCAAATTTGAATAAATAATTTCTTTAATGCATTCACATTAAGGTTGACAAGAACAAAAGCCTTAGAAGAATGAATGCCCTATGGTAATCTGCCCACATTATTGGCTCATCACTGAACACACGTGTGACCACTGGCAACAAAATTAAATATTTTTAAAAGCTGAGCAAAGATATCAATGATAGCACATTTTGGAGGAGGCAAGATTTTATAGATCAGTTTAAGGCAAGGAAATAACTATTTTCACAAACACAAAACAGAGTCCAGAGCAACTATAATACATTAGATAAAACAATCAATGTCCATCAGAAATTACTAAAAATTCAAATAAACAAAAATAAATGTACACCTTCATTCCTTAATTTGTTTAAATAACACATGATGAGGTAAAGTAAAAATAATAATACAAATCATTGGGTGCTTAAGAAAACTAGATGAAATATACATGATAATAATATCATGAAAAAAAGGACAAATAGAGCTATGCTAAACAGTTTCTATAATTTATGAGCATTATGGGAATTTTAAATCAAAGAAGTATATTATAGTCCCTGGATTACCTAAAAAATATTCAAACACATAAGGAGAAATTTAACAAGGGAAAAATGGCATGCTAAAAATTTTATTTAACAAAGGTTATTTTAAAAGAAAGAAGAAAAAGGAATATAAGAAATAATAAAAAAAAGTTATGAAACATGTCATAAATTTGTTTAATGACTTTGCTGACCTGGCAGCCATTTTTAGGCCTGACATAACTCTTCAAAACCCAGTCATACCCTGTCACCTTTCACCTAATTAAAACTTCCCCTCTGCATGTGTTTACTTCTCATTTTATTGACCCACAACCAGTACACTTCACATCTGTTGACAGTGATAAAGTCTAATCCTTAATGCCATAATTATGCAAATGAATTCTCCTTTCATACTGGAGTTTTCTTTAAATTAGTTAACCCACAACTCCTATGGAAAAGTCAAAGGGATAATGCCCATGGACCTTAATAAAGGCACAACGCCATGGATCCCCTTTCTCTCCCTATCATCTAGGGCCTTGACTTCAACTTTCTGTCAGCACACTTAATCGCTCTGGGATATGAAACTGTGAAGTTTCCTCTGTTGCAGGCTCACTTTTACCTACTTGTGTGTCTTACCTAATATAGCCAAACACAATCATTTTTGAGTGGTGAGAGGACTAGTATTCTTTTAGAGAGGTACTAACTAAAACCAACCATACATAGACCAAAAGAAGTAATAAGGGTATCTGCTAGAATATACAAATTTTCTGTGAAGGAGACTGCTGACTATGGGTTGAACAGGCCAACTTCCAGGATAGGCTGTAAATGTACATAGCAAAAAAACCTTGAAATTCCTACTAAGGGAAAGTCTAGCCCATAATAGTCATTCTCAAGAAAGGGACTCAAGACCAAATTAGAAAGAATACTAAAACAGAAAATGAAATTATAAACTGAAAATAAAATACTATAACAGTAGAAATTACATTGTCATGTCATGCAGAATAAAATTGACCAAACTATACTATGTAGATATACAAATATACCACAGTGGATTTTGCCTTTATTTATATCTATAAAGCAATGTTTAATAAGAAAATATAAATAAATTGAAGGAAAAACAATAGAATACATGAAAGGGACCATGAAGTGGAAGGAGGGAAGGAAAAAGGAAAAGGGAAAGTACTGGGGACTGAATTAGAGTAAATTACATTTTGTGCTTGTATGATTATGTCAAAATGAACCAAATATCACATATAACAATAATGTGCTAATAAAAGGACATATGGGGAAAGGGACACACAAAAAATGCATCAAAAAGTACAAACCTTGTTGCAAAAATTATTTAAATGTAAATATAATATAATATAATATATATACACTTCAAATAAAGCACAAATAAAAGATTAAATACAAAGGGAAGATAAAATTATAAGCTATTTTAATTTCAGGGACACAAATAGGTAGAGTGATAGAAAATATGCACCATTTAATCCTAACCATAAAAAATTGGGGAGGATACATTAATTCTACACAACAGAGACTTTAAGATGAGGACTATTTCTATGTAGAAAGAGAAAAATTGCATAGTGACATTATCACTAGAACAGATCCCCAAATAGTGCTAGAAATTTGATATAATTAAAACACACAAAACTAACAAGAACATGGCAAATTTAAACAAAAATCCAAGTTGAAAAAATCCAAAGTTGGAAAATAATCTATTTAGTAAACACTACATAAAAATAATGGAATACACAGTATTTTTAAGTTTACCTAGTGCATTGTCCAGGATGTGTTACTTATCCCTCAACAAACCATCAGCTGTGAGCATAATAAAGTTGAGTTAGAAATAAATAACAAGTAAATACAGGAAATAACAAATGTGGAAAATGAACAACATAATTAAATATTCTATGTATCAATGAAGAAACCATGATGAAAATTTGAAAAGATGCTGAGGCAAGCATTAATCATTTATTTTCGTATACTAGAATAGACAGTGTGAAAATGAATTTTTAAGAAATTATACATAATGGTAAAAAAGAAAAAGAAACATACCTAGAAACACATTTTACAAAATTAGTATAAGACCTACATATTTGTAATCAAAAAGTACAGTCAGAGAGAAAAAAAAAAGAAGACTGGTGAAATGAAAAAAAAATGAAATATTCACATACTGTAAGATTAAATGTTGCTAAAATGTCAGTCTTCCCCACATTGATCAAGGCAATTTTTATCAGAAACTAAGCAGGGTTTTTTTTTTTTTTTTCTGATAGGTAATGGCAAAATATCCCTAAGAGTTAATAGAAATACAAATAATCTATAATAAGCAGAAAAAGTTAAAAAATGAAAAACTTATATTACTTCATTTCAAAAAGCTTATTAATCAATTGCAATTGTATTGTAATGGTAGAAAAATAGATCAGTAGAATAAAACAGATTTCAGAAATAGACTCTCATCTCTATAGTCAACTGAGTTTCAACAAAATAAAAATGATAATTAAGAGAGGGATCATTTTACAAATCTGTGGAAATGTTGGCTATCTCTAGGCATAAATATTTAATCTCATATCTACAGCAAAGAATAAAGTTTGTGTTCAGAAATCAGAAGTAATTCTAATGGACTTACCTCTTAATGTAAACTGATTTTTTTTCTTTTCAAGATTCTATCTTTGTTTTGTATCTTAGGCATTTTAGTTATAATGTGGTGTGGATAGGGTCCTTTTTGATTTTGCCTGTGTGGAGTTCTGAACACCTCCTGTATCCTGATGTCCATCTTATTCTCATTCTCGAGATTTAGAAAATTTCCTGTTGCTATTTCTCTGAAAAGGTTATCTATTCCATAACCTGAACCTCACAGCTCTTTTTAATTCCAATTATTCATAAGTTTGGTCTCTTATGTTGTCCCAGAGTTCTTGTATATTCTTGTCATTTTTTTCCTTTTTTCCTAAGTAGTGTCTAAATGACACTGGCTACTATATTTTCCACCTCTGAGATTCTATCTTCAATATGACCTACTTTGTTGAAGTCTTTTAACTGAACATTTTATTTGATTCATTGTGCCTTTTACTTCCAATATTTCTATTTATTTAATAGCTCTATCTCCTTATTAATTTCTAATTGATTACATGTCCTGATTTCCTGAATTCATTCACTTTTATCTGCTCCTTTGAAATTCACTGATGATTTATTTCTTTGGAGTCAGTCCCTGGTGAATTATAAACCCTTATTTTTCTCATTTCTTGTATTCCTGTGTTGAGTTTTGTGCATTCATTGAGACAAATTTTTCTTCCACTTTTATGTGTGGGTCTTCTTAGGACATAATCTTCTCTTGCCAAAGTGAGTGTTCTAGAGTGATATAGATTGAGACATATCATAGGTGTGATATCCACAAGCTTTGTGTTGATTTTTATTTTATTGTAGTAGTGGATTCATGAGTGGTGCCTAAGTCTCCCCCACCTATTCTTACTTGGGGTCTGTTCACTTATTTGGAGATTTTATCTCTTCTATTCTTTATATTAAAATACTACTGTAGTTTGACTGTGGTTAATTTGTGTGTGGATCCAAGTGAACTGTCTTTTGGCTGAGTTTGTTTAGCAGCAAAGTCTCTACCCTTTGAGACTGTAATACCCCTTTAGATTCACAGCACAACACAGAAAAGGGGAAAACAAACAACATTAACAACTTAAGCAAATAATATTCACCATTAAAATATATCCCTGGTCCCTAATATGACATCTACAACACTAATTACCACATAAACAGGAATGGTGGGGTAAGCAACTGCAAAAGAGAAATACATTAAAAAAAAAACACAGACTAGATGTGGTATTAAACATACATGTCAACTATATCATTCACACAACTAATAGCTGCAGTGATGTGAATAGTTGGAGGAGGAGATATATAAATCAAACAGTTATAATAGATGGTAGAAATGGACTACATTAAGAGAAAATAAAATGTGATAGGAAATAAAAAAGTTTAGCATGTTCAAAATGTGAATAATGAGAATACAGAAGAGATGTGTCGCGTTCCACCAGCGAAGCAACAAACGACCATCGACCATCGACCATCGACCATCGTGGTTTCTTCAAGATGTCTCTCTTTATTCTTACTATAGGCAGTTTATATAGAACCAAATCCACAGCTTTTTGCATACGTTTGAAGTTACAAGCAGGTTACAGTTTACCAGACCACCATCAATAGCCCCGGAGAGGCCATTCAAATTGAGATGAGTATCAGCCATGAAGGAATGCACACCTGGTTTTGGGGAAGGTCAGTCTACGAAAACAAGATAATCAATCCTCTCTGACAATAGACCTTTAAGTTGCCTTCCAGGAACTGACCTGCCTCAAGGCATGTAGGCAGCTCCACAGCCTGACTTTCCCTACAGAGATTCAGCAAGTGATGGCTATAGAGGAGGAGAAGAAAAAATGGAAAAAGAAAGTAAAGGGAGAAAGAAAGAATAAGAGAATTTGACTGTTAGATGAAGAAGAAAGAAAGAAACAAGCAAACAAAAACAAAAGAAGCAAACATTATCCCTAAAACTCAAAAACAAGACAAAGAAAAAAAAATATTTTTCTCATGTATCCTTCAATCAACACAAACATAACACACACACACACATACACACACACACTCACATTATTCTCAATGAAAAATATAAGAATTGTCTCCACTAAGGTAGTAAAAACTGTCAGTGAGGATGGATGTTAACTGCTTATTGCAAACTCTCCCTCTGTGCATTTCTTCTTGGGCCAGAGAGAGAGAGAAAGAGAGAGCACGAGAGCACATGTAGTCAAGGGCTCAGGGTTGTTAACCCCTTCCTCTTTTTGTGTTGCTTACTAAGCTGAAATCTGGAGTGGCCTAGAACTGACTCTTACTGAAATAACTCACAGTTTCCCTTCTCATCAGTATAGGGTAGAATGGAATGGAAATTATTGTCAATTGGAGTCTTGTCCAGACAGAACAAATTGATGCACTCCCAGGTTAGGGCTGCTGCAGAGTTCTAGGAGGAAAGTTCCAATGTC
Source organism: Aplodontia rufa (assembly GCA_004027875.1). Lineage (NCBI taxonomy): Eukaryota > Metazoa > Chordata > Mammalia > Rodentia > Aplodontiidae > Aplodontia > Aplodontia rufa. Next base: position 21,528 of record PVKS010022749.1, read on the forward strand.
TGGGCTTAAATCTAATCAGACTTTAGGGACTTTTTTGATGGTATCTGCTCTGGAAAGATTATAGCAAGACAGCCCATGGGCCAGGCAGATATTAATCTCTGATGGGAATCTAGATTTCTGAAGCCTCCCAAGAATTCTATTTATGTCACAGGAGAACCAACCCTCCATAGGTCTTACACAGCCTGCTGCCCAGGATTACTCCCTTCTCAGGCTTAGTCTCTGAGTATATTCACACTTGCCTCTTCAGTTTCCTGACCCTCTTAAACTGGACCAGTAAACTGCCAGACTCAAAGGGAAAGTGAGTTGTATTCCCATCTGTATTTCTGACTTGCATCAGCATGGGTAAAATCCTCTCTGTGCCCATTTCACTCACATTCCACTAGATACACACCAGACCTTATGGTAGATGCTTTCTGAGACAGTCTGACAATGTTTGCTACAATCTCCCAAGCTCCCATAGCAGCAAGCTGCAGCATGCCTCCACAAGATGACCTCCATGTCAGCTCTCTGATTGCAATTGAGAAATAGAGCACTTTTTAAACACCAGTTCCCTGTGCACTCTCTGATTCACCTAAGTTCTTGGTCTTCTATCCACAGGATTTTCTGTGCCAGATTTGTCCACTGCAATTCTCTTTCTTTGTATTATCTCTCCCCTTGTGGTGATCCATCATCACTGCTGATGGCACAACTGGGGCTTGACTCCAAGGTACTCTTTCTTACTCTTTCTTCAGTGCACTCTAATGTCTGATTCTCTAAGACACTCTTACTCTCCAGGATTTATTTCAATGAATTCAGGTTCACTCACCTTGCTGAGAAGCAGTAATCCCAACTCCTTTCTCTAATCTGCCTTCTTGAATACTTCTGTCAGGAGTTTAAAATCAGTCATATTGGAAAACACTTTGGAATTATTTTAATAAATTCAACACACTTACCATAGCCCCAGGTTTTTCATTTTTAAATTTATACTCTAAGAAACAAATTAATTCATACACTATTCAAAGGAACAGAATTTACAATAGCCAAGAACTTCAGGTTACCTAAATTTTCAACCAATATTTTAAAAAAATGCTACACTCATGCATGAAATGCTACTTACCATAAAGAAAAAACAAACTGGGCTGGAGCAGTGGCTCAGGGTTACAGCTCTTGCCTGGCATGTGTGAGTATGTGAGTTCAAACCTCAGCACTACGTATACAAAAAAGTCTCAGCACAACAAAAGCCACATGAAAACTAAATAAAATTAAATCTCCCTTTCTCTCTCACTGTCCCTCTCTTAAACAAGAAGAAGAAGAAGAAGAAACAAACTATTGATACATGCATCAATATGCATCACACACACACACACACACACACACACACTAATTGAAAGAAGCTAGGAACAAATGAATACTTGCTGTATAAGTTCATTTATATGAATTTTAAGAAAATGCACAATTATAGCAAAAGTCATGAGGATGGAGATCAAATACAAAAGTTTAGAGGACACTTTTGGGAAGGCAGTTTAATTATTCTAAAATAGATATGGTTATAGTTGGACAATTTCATGAATTTACTGAAACTCATGGAATTATAGACAATGTTTGATGATTATTAGGTGAATGCAAATTCATATGCATATGCAGTGTAAAAAATGTAGAAGCGTTGTAGGTAGAACTTTTATATATTTGGAATGATCATTTGAGTTTACCAGTCTTTCATATAAATAAAAATAAAACCAATGTTAAGTGATGATATTTGGATGAAATATTTAAATTCTTTTACCTCATGTGAGTATTTATGTTGACAGATAACATTAAATAAAAATTCCACTAAATAAAAGTAATTCACATATAAAATAGATTCAGAAGCTTAGTCATTAATGTTTCAAAGTTACATTTCTTTCTGTTTCTTTTTCCCATTACAGCTGCAGTTCAAACTAAAAATAGAGACTGAGCTGAATTCTTTTCTCTAACGCCTTCTTTGGTTATTGCAACTGCCTCCAGTAAAAACTAGCTTGAATCATATTCCAAGAACAAACATTTTTGAATTCCTGAAAGAAAAATGGAGACATTTTCATAGAATCTATATCTTTTCTAAAATCAAGCCTTAAAGCACTGTCTATTGGAACAGAATCAATCCAAAAGCTGAATCTACCAAAATGGAAATTATTTTTAATACAAAAAAGAATGACTGCTAAAGACAAGTTCTGGTAATCAAAGATTGCTTCTTTATATTCATGTTAAAAGTAACAAATTTAATGCATGTATGCCAATGCAGTATAAGCATACAGCTTCCTGAAAACTTTTCTTTACAAAATATGAATGTTTAAATCCAGTTTAAAATATTTTTTTTCGAAGTTATATCATTTGTGTTTCAGCATCCCAGTACTATAGTAGCATAGGCAGAGGTGTTCTGTCTTTGTTCAACAGTTTCCTAAAGGGAAAAATGAGACAATTAATATCATAAATTAATATATTGATATTTATACTTGGAAAATATATAATAGCCACAAACAACTACATCTACAGTAACAAAAATATTTGGTATTTATGGCTAAGTCCTCTATCTACAATATTATACTTAATTCTCACACCAAATTTTTAGGATGGATGATAGAAACTCCACCGTGAATTTCCCTAGTGAAATCTAGGAATAATCTCAAGATCAAAGCCAGTGGAAGTCAAATGAAAAGAGTTTTTCTTGACAAGTGATTAATAAAAGAAAAATAATTCATGTAGAGTTTCTCCACAATAATAGAATTTGACCCTGGTACTTACACTAGAAACACACACACACACACACACACACACACACTCAATGTATACATCAGGAGCAAGGGAAAAAAGTATCCTAATGTGCATTGGGTCAAAACAGAGGTCAGTGTCACTATCAACTTTCAACTCATTTGAAGAATATAGACCCTGTCCCCACACCCAGAAAACAAAGAGAGAAAGAAAGAAAATAGAAAAATGAGTTAGGTAAGATATCATCATGCATTCAGACAGCATGTAGCTCCCCCAGTACTCACCCCTGCCAAGAATCATCACTACAATGCCCCATGTCTCCAACCCCACACATTCATAATTGTCAGACGCAGAGCATCTCTAAAAAGAAGCTGACATTCACTGCAAGAGACAAAAGTTAATATTTGCCTAAGGAAACACACTTACTTGTTACAGATAATCTTCATTTCAGATCTTTGAAAAGAAACATTAACAAAATATCAATTATGGACAGTTTATGAAAATCTGACTTCTAAAGGTTGGGAACAAAACCATCTAAAAACAAGTAAGTACTGAAAAGTTAACAAGAGACATGAAAGGACATGAACATTTGAAACAATAGAGGTCACACATATAGGGATTGCATTGCTTAGAAAATGCTGCTACAAAAGATGGAATCGTTTCAGGTAATGGAAGTTAAAAAATAAAACTGCCAAATTTTAGGAAAAAATGATGGCAAATATAATGGGAAATACACAAGAAAGATTGAAAGAATAAGCATGAAAATACAATTGAGGTTCCCAGAAGCCAATTCATGTTCATAAAAATATAAGGATCTAAAGATTTTTTTCAGAAATTTAAGGGCTACAAGTAATGAGTTCCACAGTCCAATAGGGATTCTGAATTAAGAACAGAGGATAAGAGGAACAGGAAATCTAAAAGTAAGTGATAAATGAAAATTATTCCATATCAAAAGAGATAATTTGTTCAGGATTTAAAGCAGTAAGTGTCTGAGTCACAATCAAAAATCTTTGAAATGCACACACACACAAATTTTTTGTGTGTGAGAATTCTCTGACAGAATTTTTCTTGTTCTGTGACCAAGGCTTTCTGTGCCCAAAAAGATAGCTTTTATTTTCTATTATGAACACTTGCTTTTATATCTCTACCAATTCAATGTGTGTTAGAGCCCTGCTAGTATCAGGATATCTAAATATGAAAAACTGTCAAGGAAAATATCCAGTCTAGACTGGGTAATATTTTGGTCCCCTTGTAAATTGATTCAATACCTCTTGAGAGTTACTGAGGAAAAACTTATTTTTAATGAAAAAAGTGGAAGTATTATTTTAATGCTTAAAGGATATTTTGCAAATTATACCTTTATGAACTCTAATTTGTCAGTAAAAATATGGGAATAGTATCTGTTTATTTTCAGTTGGAATGACTATCTTTTTTTTAATTTTGATCAAAATATATGCCAACATTTTCAATTTTTAAAATTTTGTTTGATTTAAAGTTTTCAGCATTCTAATAGATCTATAGTCATGTGTTATTATTACTTAACTTTGAATTTTTGAACTGATTAATGATATTGGGCATCTTTGCATGTATTTATATTTGACATCCATACATATTATTTGATCAACTACCTATGCAAACTGTTTGCCTATTTTTCTTGTTTGCTATGAATTGTATTTTGAGAATTTCTTATATATTGTGGATACAAGTACCTCATCAGATATATAATCCTTAAATATCTCTCCCAACCTGTGACATTTTCTGTCAATATCTTGGCTGTATCTTTTGAAGAGTGAGAAGTTCTTACTTTTGATGAGATAGAACTTTTAATAATCTAAGTATTTTAGCATTATTTCAGATAAATCTTACCTAACCAATATCACAAAGTTTTCTACTGGAAATTTTATATTTCAAATGTTAAATTTTATGGTCCACTTCTTAAAATGTGCATATGTTGAAGTATAAAGCTATATTTTGATTAAAATATAAACTTTTCCATTCAGGCTTGCTACAATAAGATACTATAAACTGGGTGATTTTATACAACATTTATTTCTCACCATTCTGGGTGCACCAGCAGATTTTGTGCCTGGTGAAGACCAGTTCTTCAAAGTGGACATCTTCTCACTGTGTCCTCACATGGTAGAAGGGGCAAGGCAGCTGTGTGATCTCTTTCATGTACTCTCTCGTCTCCCTCATCAGAGCTCCATCCTTATTCTCTAAGATCACCTCCCAAAAGCCCCATCTCATAATACTATCATCTCTGGGGATTTAATGTACATATGGGGAGGAGGCACAAACTTTTTCACCAGTGCAAATACATATTAATTATAAAATGTGAATAGACAGTAAATGTCAACTGTAGGACATTAATTGATGTTGGTACAGGGCATAAGGTACACTTGCACCTTACAGTATGTACTCTTCTATGACAAAGTTCTTATAAGAGACAAGTAGGCACAGATTAAGACTACTTCATTATTTTTATTCTATCTCTGTGGCAATGAATAGGAATCATTTAACAGAATTTTAGTGTGAAGCATAAGTATTAAATTTGTAACCATGAATGATAAATTAAAGCAAATGTAAGATTGATGATTCTGAGAGGTAAACATAGTACCATAGCAAAAAAGCAGTCATCATTAAATATTGATTTTCCATTTCCCTAACTATGACACATTACCAAAGGGATTTAATCATAATGATTTGAAGATGATTTACTAAAAAAAGTAGAGACAATTCTAAGGAAACAATAGTAATACCTCTACAATTTATTTTGTCAATAGAATTGGTATTTTGTTTTAGACAATGAACAAATTTTCCTTAAATTTAACTTTGCCAAATTGAATTAAATTACAAATGCAGTCATCATCTTTGTACTGTTATAAAATGTCCCTAATTATCACATTTGTATCAACACTTAATCATGCAATAACTGAAAACGATGGAGGAGGAAAACATTTCTCAGATAAGCAAGTATAAGAAAGATATGAGACACATATCTTTGAATCTTTATAAATTATATTATTTAACTCCTAATCAACCATGTGCATCATAGAAGCAAAAATTATGTACCATTCGCTTGACTGTTTAATTCTAAACTTTTTTTACTATTGGAAGCATATTTCTAAGGGGAAGATAAAAGAATATGCTGAATTTTTGATTCTTTAATGAATTTTTTGTCTTTGAGATCATTTAATAATATTTTGATGTATTTAATATTTTATTTAAAAGTGTCCTGATTCAAGAGAAAATTAATTTAATTTTTATATGAATATAACTTTGAACAACAATGATGAGGCAGATGACATGCTTAGTTTTAGATAGTGTATTTTTTGTTTCCTTCCAAAATTAGATAATTCACTGTTTCATTTATCTCCTTTCTCTTCATTCATTCCATGTACTAAAATGTCTTAGCATTTTAATAATAGTCAAAAAAGCATGAAAATCTTGAATGTTCATAAGCAGAAGAAGGAATAACTAAATCATGTTATACTCATGTTCTATAATTTTTACTGAAATTACATTGCAAAAGGAAATAACCAGTGTAGGTACTGTGTGATTCCCTTTTTATAAAGTTTATAAACAGAAAATCTTAATTTATAGTGATAGAAATTAAGCAAACACACACAAATTTGCTTCTGTGGAGTATTGCCCAGAAAGGGGCTAACAGGAATTATTATGCACGATAATATTTTAATTTTCTCAACTTGAGTGAGTACAATTGTCAAAACCATTTAACTCCACACTTAAGATCAATACATTGCAGTACAAGTAAAATGTATCTCAATTTCAGAAGGAGAGGGGGCTACTGAAAAAGGAGAAATACTAATGCAGTGTTTCTTCCTTACCGCACCATTTTTATTTTCATTATTCAACTCTCTAAGGAGTCTTTTCCTTATCATTTCTTCTTATCTTTTCAACTTATCTTTTTCTTATCTTTTTTCTTATCTTCATGAAATTTTAATACCACAACTTTTTAAAATATATATTCTATAAATATCTATGCTTTGTGCACAATACAATTTTAACCTCCTCCCAAAATAACCCATTTTCATTCGTTGGGGGTAATATTGCACTTACTGAGAACACATGGACTAGAGTAAGAGGGTAACACAGCAGGTTGTAGGACTTATCAAAATATTTTAATATGTAAACACCCTAAACCAGATTCCAAATAAGAAATTGAGTCAATAATTACTTAGTGAAAAATAAAATCAATTTCCTTGAAAAATGAAGTAATGAAACTGAATAAATATTTAAAATATCATATAAAACTTGAAACAAATACTATTTGTAAAATAATGCATAAACTTTTTGTATGTAAAAATAAAGATACTCTTTTTTATTTTATAGATGACATCTCTATTAAGAACTGTGAATACGTTTAAATTGGGAGTTTACTCTGTATCAGAAATGATACCTCAAACAATGTGGAACAAAATTTCATGATCTTGAAATATAAGAAATTGTTTGATTAATTTACTTCACATGGTATCTGTGTAGCCTTAATTATTTCCTCTTCCTCAACCACAAATCATCCTTTACAAAACTCCTAAATGGAAAAGCTCTTGTTAGTTTTACATGACCAAAAGCTGGATTTATTTCCCCAATATGAATAACTCTTTAACCATATGTTTATAATAGATGGCTTAGCAACTAAGTGGTCATAAGAGTTAAATTGTCTTCTATTATTTAAATTTTACATGACTGGCAGAGCTATATTTTAAGGTTGTAAGCTATATAATGCTGTTTGCTATATCAAGCAAATGAGTGTTTGATGGGGTGTGCTAATGTGAACTAAAAATAAAATCCCATCTGCTCACCTTTCAAATCACACTGCATCAGTCCCTTGCATATCTGGTGCAACAAAACTAAATGAAACACAAATAAAATATGCTTATTTCTCTCAACAGTAAAATCAAGTTACTTTTAATAAGGAGCAACTCATGCAGGATTCCCTAGAATGCAATACATTTGTATGTTTACTATAATACACTGAGCATAAAAATAAGTAAATAAACCAGTGTCTGTTTTAATTTCAAGAAAAATAAAATACTTAAGAATGTATATCATAAATTTTTGATCATTTCTTCCAATTGCTTGAATAACAATATATTTGAAAATGTGAATAAAACCACATAATTTTTACACAAAGAATAATTTGTTGATTTAAAAATATATATTTTTGCTTATGCATTATGTTTCCTGGCTAATTAAACCTTATTCATTCATTTATTTTATGTTTACAATATTCATATTTCCTGTACATAAAAATTCATCCTGAATGTGTCTAAACCATAAATGTTCCTGTTGGGCTTCACTGAGTAAACAAGCCTGAAGATGAACATGAAAAAGCATTATATCAAATAATGTTTGTACCGTGCACTTTTATTAAAAGCATTTTAAAATTAACATCTGATATTACTATTTGCTATAGGCATTTAATTAGTATGTGATGAGGAAGTAAATTTAAACTCAGGTCATCATAAACTTTTCATCTATTTGACATGACCAGTTCTGATAGCATTTTTTGAACTACTGAAACTACAGTTAGTAAGTATTTGAAACATCCCATTTTGAGATGTAACACCACTCAGTATCTGAATTGGAGAGTCACTTCTATTTTGTACCTAATATTTTTCTTGATGGCAATTCACATAAAATTTTGCTAGTGAAGAAGGATTATTTTCTTTTTCAATGATGACTACATTCATTTGTCCCTGGCAAACACAGGTATAATCATACACTCTACATCTCTTCCTTTCAATTTGCCTATTCATTTATACATATTATGTTAATCAAAGCCCAAATACCCTAAGATTAAATTGCACAGAACATGATTAAAAATACCAGCACTCTAGTACTACAATGATTCTGAATCATCTCTTGTTACCTACGCTCTGTCTGAGTTCCCCAGTTTTTCATACCAGATTGCTTGGATAACATACATTAATTTTCATCCCTTATCTAAACCACTTGCCTAATGACTCATATGACTATATGAGGTTTGACAGAGTGCCCATATAATATATCACTCAAACAGGGCATTTGAAAGAATGAAACAGAATATTATAACTACGTTAGACAAAGAAGTACAAATGTAGATTTTTCTGCAAAAAAAAAAAAATAACTTGGATGTGTGGTCATTCAGGCTATTATTATATTTACTAGATTTCGGAGTATCTCTTCTTTAGGTCCCTGCACACCATGATGCCATATGAACCACTGTACTTCTCACTTGACCCAGGAGTGTTCTTAATGATCGACATTTTATTTTATGGTCCCACCAGGAAGATGGGTATAATGTTTCTCAATGTCACACATATGCATCACTTCCGCTCTAGTGCTATCTTCCCGCAAATTACTTGTTTCCATAGGTAATGCTCTGCTCTGATTTACACTTTTCTACAATTTATCAATCTTGTTGAAAACTCTATATCTTATCTCTTCACTTCTGGAAGGTTTGAGGACACAGTTGATATATCCCTATACATGCCATAGTTTAATTAAGACTGTCAGGTGTGGTATAGAAGAAAATAGGGTCAGTTTCACTTTCTAAGCTAATCCTTACAGTTTCACATTAAGGAAAAAAGTGCTATGTGTCACATAAAATGTCATTAATGAAAAAGTTTTATTTTCTAGTATCATGGAATTCAGATTTTTAAGGTTTTAAAGGAAGATATAATCAAAACTGTAAACTAACTAAATCAAGATTGATTGAATACCTGAATGGACAATCTCTTTGAGTACAGTTCTAAATGCATTTAGAAATGGTTCCTACCATTTTGCTGAGCAGAAATACCTCAAGCCAATGAATTCTGAAGTATTAAACTAAATTGAAAAGATGTACAGATGAATAAAAAGACAAATCATTTTAAAAAGGATCAAAACAATGCAATTTAGAATTTAATGTGCAAGCTGGCATTTTTAAAGTATAGAGCACAGCATTTAAACTTTTCTGAAATTGTTTATATTATATGTTCAATTTAAGGTGATGTTATGATTTGTATGTATGGTGTACCCCAAGAGTTCATTCATGAAACAATGCATGAGAAACATTCAGAAGTGACATAAAATTATGAGAGAGGTAATCCTCGTCAGTATATTAATCCACTATGGTTTAACTGGGTGGTAACTGTACGCAAGAGGGTGTGGCTGCGAAGGTGCCTCATTGGAGGTGTACCTTTGGGGTGTATATTGGTCTGTGGTGAATGGAGCTCTCTCCTCTTCCTGATAGCCATGTCTTGAGCAGCTTTCCTCCTCTACTCTGCTCTGATATGATGTTCTGACTCCCCTCAGGCCCAGAGCAATTGACAACACCATCTGTGAACTGAGGCCTCTGAAATCAGGAGCACCAAATAAACTTTGCATCTTTTAAAACTGTTCTTATCAAATCTTTTGGTCACAGCAGAAAAAAAAAAAAAGAAAAGAAAAGAAAAAGAAAAAGCTGAATAAAGCATCATTTGGGTACATGTTACAATGCTACATATTTACAATTTATGTGAAGAACTTTTAAAGGTAGGGATTATTTATTTTCCTCCCATGGATAACTAGACATACACGGGGGCCATGCTGGCTATTCTAAAAGCCATGCTTAATAAAAGTGCAAATGTCCTATGGCAGTGTCATTTCATGATAATATTCACTATTTATTAAAGTTGAAGAATTAATAAAATGTAGTATTCTCTAGCTTAATAAAAATTTAGAACTTTTTTCAAAAATAAAAGAATTTCAAATGAATACGACTGAGTTTATTTATAAGATGCTATTCTTTGAAGTAGACCAACCTCCTTTATTATCATTATTTTATTGGATTCAGTCTTTCTTCTATTTTATCAGACATGTTTTATTTTCTTTAATTCTTTTAAGTCAAAATTAATGAAAGTATAAACAAGCAAATATATACTTGCTAAGTATATGTGTTATATATGTGTGTAATACATATTTACTAAGTATATCATTTATGAAAATTAATCCCAATGTGGTAAATGGACTGTCCAGTTATTACTGTCAGAACTGTGGGGGGCTGTATTGCCCCCCAGGGGCCGATCAGGAGGGGGGTGAGTGCTGATGGCTGGAACCCAAGTCCCCCGTCGTCCGGGGACCCCTTCCCTCCCAGCCGGGGAAACGAGGCAACCACACGCAGCTGATGGCAGCTCAGAATCCGTTTATTATTAAGGCACATGGGTTTTTATAGAGGAGGAGGGGAGACAGCCAAGGAATCAATAATCCTTCTAAGGGAGTTGCCAGGTGTTATGAAGATTTCAGGACAGACAATAAAACTAGGGTACAGACAAAAACTAGGGAGTAACCTGTCATTAAGACATTTTAACCCACCCTAATCTTTAACAAAGCAGGACCTAGCAGCCCTTCCAGAAGGAGCTTATCCAAATAGTCATAAGATCACTCTAGGGCAGCTGATATAATGGAGGTAAAGGTCAGACCCCAATAACTCCCCCTTTTTAATTTTTTGAAGGCGTCCAGGATCTGTCTTAGGTTGTGGAATGTGATAACCCTCTTTACCCGTCATGGGGATGAGCAACATCATGGTTGCTTCCCTGGCTTAGGTTAGTAAGGCATCCATTCCATGTGACCTGTCATTGATTCAAGGACTCATGTCTCCTTCAACGCATGAAATCATACTTTGGGGGGGGGGTCTTGCCTTTGCTGCTGTGAGTCTGTTGCTGCTGCCATCAGCTGCAAGAGTGATAAATGAGGAAAATTCCAATCCAGGCAGCAATGCCAGATCAATTTTTAAACAGCTTAAGGGCTTTTGACATCCGGGTAGCCAAGCCAGATAAAGACATAGGTGGAACTCGGGTCTCAATTAGAGCCTTAATTATTCTAATTAACAAAGTGGTTAAATTCCTAAACTTGTTGTTCCAAGGGCCTCTCACCATCTCACTTAGTTGAGATATAGATGTAGACAAATTGTGCATAGTATAAGAAACAGGTGTTACACAAATATCTTTGAACAGTGGGGAACAAGACACATGAAATATCATACAGCAATTAACAGCATTATGCCC
>PVKS010022750.1:0-33237 GCA_004027875.1 Aplodontia rufa
AAATAAAATTTGAGGCATAGAAAACATATCCAATAAAATAGTAGAAAACTTTTCTAATCTTTGAGAAGACATAGGTATCTGTGTACAGAAGGCTTATAGAACCCCAAATAGAAATGACCAGAAAAAATTCTCACCATGACATGTTATAGTCAAACTATCAAAAGTACAGGACAAAGAAAGAATTGTAAAATCTTTTAAGGAAAAAAGGACATCTCACATTTGAGGAGAACCGCATTTCACTGAACAGATTTCTCAGCAGAAATCATAAAGACCAATAGGGTATAACATCTCTAGTCTTAAAAAACTGCAAATCAAGATTACTAGAAACAGCAAGGCTGTTTCACTAAAAGGTGAAAAGACTTATGTTCATGGATGGGAAAAATATTGTTCAAATGTCCATATTACCTACAGCAATCTACATATCAAGCAATCCCCTCAAAACACCAATGGAATTCACAAAATACAAAAGTCATAAAATTCATATGGAAATGTGAAAGACTCCAAATAACCATAGAAATCCTGAGCTAAGATTGCAAAGTAGGAGGCATTGCAATGCTCAATTTCAAAACATATTACAAAGCCATGGTAACCAAAACAGCACTGTATTGGCATAAAAACCAGATATAGACTAATGGAACATAATAGAGAATCCATAAACAAACCTACACATCTATAGCCACCTGATTATTGCCAAGGGCCAAAAGGACAACTTCCACAAATGGTGCTGGATATCCACATGCATGATTGAAAGTTGTTCCTGCTCTCACCTTGTACAAAAATCAACTCAAAATAGATCAAAAACCTTAATATAAGCCATGCAAAGAAAAAACAAATAATCCTGTTGGGGACATGGAGAAAGGGGCATGCTTATACACTGTTGGTGGGAAATGTAAACTACAGAAAACAGTATGTGAAGGTTCCTCAAAAAACACTAAAAATATAACTTCTATATGATACCACTATCCTATTCCTGACTATACATCCAAAGGAATAAAGTCAGCATACAGAAGAGTACCAGCATGCCCGGTTTTTTGTGGCATTTTTCATAATAGCCAAGACAAAATTATCCTTGGTGATCATCAGCAGATTATTGATTAAAGAAAATATGGTGTATATACACAATGGGGTATCAGTAAGGCATACAAATGAAATCTTGTCATTTGCAGCTAAATTGATGGAACTGTAGGGCATTATATTAGATGAAATAAGAAAGACACAGGCAAGATCATATGTTCTGTCTTATGTAAGGAAACTCAGAAGTCAAACTCAAAATAGAATAGGGATTACTAGGGACTGGGGAGTCTTCCTGAGGGAAAAGGAAAGATAAGTTCAGAAGAATGGTGAATATGCATGTATGGAAATATCACCCTCAATCAGATGAATATGTACAATATGTTAATAGAAAATCTGAACACATATACAAAAATCTAAATAATCCAATTGAAAATGGGCTAAATAGACACTTCCCAAAAGACAAATATCTAATTATATGAAAAGATGTTCAATATCACTAGTCATTTCATCTCACATCAAAAAAGAAAAAAATCAAATGCTGGCAAGGTGGTGGAGAAAGGAAAACTTCTACAATGCTGGCAGGGGTATGGAAAACAATATGGAGATTCCTCAAGATACTAAAAATAGAACTACTACATGATCCAATAATTTCATTACTGGGTGTATTTCCAAAGATGAAATCATTATACCAAAATGGTACCTGCACTCCAATGTTTATTGCAGTGCTATTCACAGTAGCTGAAAAATGGAAACCTAAATTCCCATCAATGGGAAGAATGGTTAAAGAATAAGTGGTGTAGGTACACATTGCATCAGTCATCTGTAAATCTGGTCATTTTTAACAACGTGAATAGACAGAACATCATTATGTTAATTGAGTAAATCAGAAACAGCAAAAAAATACATGTTCTCACTCATTTGGGTGAACTAAAAAGTACCATATAGAAGAATGGAATGGAACAATGGTTACTAGCGACAGGGAAGGGAAGAGGGGAGGAGGGACAGAAAGAAATTCAATAAAGGGAGCCAAAACACAGAAAGGAGGAGTTATTTCTGGTTTTTATATAAAATAGTAGGGTAACTATTGATTAAACCAATCTATGATAAATTCCTACATGATTAGAAGAGTCTGAAATTCCCAACACAAGGATGATTAATTTTTGAAGAGATGGAAATATTACTTTGATTTGATAATTATATATTGTATATATGTATCAAGTTACCACAATGTATCCCATAATGATATACAAATATTATAACAAAAATAATATTTCAAAAGACATGATGCTAGACTAATTTGTCCTGAATCACCATAATTGCAGGCCTCTTTCTGCTTGGCAGGTGAACCAAGGTGCATCTTTGCAGTAGAGACACCCACCATTGATAAGCCACATTCTGACATTATAAGTTCAAAAGCACCAACCTGGTATGAGTGGGATGTGACTAAGAAATACTCAAAGGAGGACATTATTCCATTTTCACCCCAGAGGACTAATAGAGGAATAGGCCATACAGGAATGTGTCTTACCACAACTCCTTTTTCATACAATTCAAAGACATTGAAAGAGGATAACCAAGAAATATGGGTGCTTCTAGAGTAGGGAGATCAGTGCCTTGCTTCCCTTATGAAACATCTGAGGGTTTTTGTTTTATTAGAAGTAAAGTCAGCATGTTTGCCCACACCACTGCCTCCATGATGCCAGAGATCAATGGGGATGGTGACAGGTGTATCTTGGCATTAGATGGATCCTTATTCACCATGTTCCATGTTTTTCCAATCAATGAGAGTCACATAAAGTCCATTGTATCCAGGAGAAAGATTTTGTTGAGAAATAGCCTGAATGCCTGCTTAGGGATTTCCTTGGTGGGGCCCTGGGAGGATTCCACATTAGTACACATGAGTATATGACCCAAACTAGGGACAGAAAAGGGCTATTGGGGGCAATTCACTAAAGATTAACAATGTCAGCAAGTTGAGAGTGCTGAATGAACAACTCCAAACAATCCAGTCACCACCATCTGGAGAAAGCACTGGGCATTCTCAGGGCAGAAAATATGTAGCACCAGGACATCATCACCCAGAAGAGACAAGACCAAGGAGCAAATCAAGACCTCTCCACTATCATCACTGGGATGTTGCTGAAGCCCTTTGGGAATCTGGATGGAGGTTAGAAGACAGTCTGAGCAAAAAGCAGGCTGTGGAAGAGTACTGGATGGAACTAAATCATAAACTGGAAATCAGTGAGTTATTGAATCAGCTTATCAAAAGCCCAAAGAGCATTTTAATATTTTTGGTTATTAAAAAATGGGTTAGGACAGGTACTGTTCTTTTGACACTCAGGCTTTGTGAGGGAAGGGTCAGTTCCTTTTTAAAGGAAAAGAGCAGAGCTTGCTAACAACATACAAAAAAGTGGAAACATGTAGAAAGAGTATATAAAGGAGAAATTTCTCAAAATCATCTTCATACCTTTTAATCTGGGTGACATTCAACCTATCAGGTTGCTTTCAATCTTCTTTGTGGTTTTATCCTCAAGAATACTCCTAGCAATCTCACTTAACTCCAAGTTAATTAGACAAAACTATGATACTCCCATTTAAGAACTCCATCAGAAGAAAACACACCATTCCTCAGCCTGGGTCAAATTTCTACCAAGCAATCCTGAGACATTGCTGCTGGTGGGCATAACTGACCATGTCTATTTAAAATTCTCAGTATTGATTCCCAGAACTTCAGATTCATTCCATAGAAAACTAAGCTGTGTGATGCTGGTGTAAAAGGGGAAGGGACTCCTTCTAGGCTCTTCTCCTAAAGGAATGAAAAAGAGGAAAGACAGAGGTAATGTCAGTTATAAAAGCATGTGGATAGATAGCATGATAGGCAATGAGGAGAGACTCTACCCAAAGGACATTGATTCTTTCTGTTCTCTAAGGTACATCTAAGAAGCCATCCTGATTTTTTATTTAAATATTTCCTAATTGGAATTCTTTTCTGCTAGACATCTTAGGACCTCTAGCATGTTAATAGGTTACCCTTTAATATCTTTTTAAAATGTTGAGATGCTTGAAATTGATTGGAAACCTCTTGGAAGGGAAAAGGAAGATTTAAATATATAGCTTCTCTTAATCTCAAATTTATCTGACCTCAGAATCCATATACCCCAGAACTACTATTAATCTCTTATGAAAGTGTAACACTCTAAGGCAGATAGCTTGGAAAGCATTGATAAATATAAAACTCTCAGGGAAAGAATACATTCCAAAGCTTGTTTGCAGCATTTCCTTCATAAAAAAAGTGGCTCTTGGAATTTTATTCAAGCACAGTATTTCTCTGCAAAATTGGCTTTGGTTACAATGTTCTCTTTAGAAGTTATTTTTGTTGCTTATCCCTCTAAATTCTTATGGATTAATTGATATCTCTTTATCTTACCTTAACTTTGCATTATAACAGGTACATACATTAGCTGCAGGAAAAGTTTTCCATAGGATTCTTCCCTCAACAACACCTTTAACACAGTAGGTGCTCATTAAATGTAAAACTTGAACAAAGGATAATGTGAAAGCCACTGTTGGCAACAAAAGATGAGTCTAGATGGAAGAGAAATTAATTCCTCTACATAGTGAGTCAACAAAGCCCTGCCATTCATGACTGTACCCAACATTATAAAAAGCCACAGTGTGGTCTGTCACTTCCGCTGAGGAGTGCACTCTGCATATATTTGGGAGGAGAGGGGAAAGGAACTAAAACCCTTTGAGATTAAATGATGTCTAAAGGCAAAAACAGAAATCAAGCTTCTGGGAGGTTGTCTATGGCTGGCGTAGCATGCACAGTTCTTGCCTTGTGGACTAGCAACATTATCTCCTCTGTGGAGATAATTTATCCTTAGCCCAATGAGCAGATGTTAATAGAAGGATGTTGTGTGTGGCAGAAGCATTCCCCAAGCCCTTGGTAGTTTCCACAGTGGTTTTAGTAGGAGGCTAAAAAAGCTGGCACTACTGGGAAGCCATCATCTTCCTGCCAGCACCTAACATGACACTTCTGAAAGTAAAAGCTATTACTTTACCCTGGCGTGATTTTGTCACTCTACATTTCAAATCACGACTGTGAAAGAACTAAAGAACAGTTAGACTGGTGGGTGATTAATTTATTCAGAAGTCAAAATTGTCCGAGGGAACCCAATTCCTAGTATTTCTAACTATCAAGTTCTTGTGAAGAGAAGGCAAGCATTATTCACTATGTCCAGAGAGTTCCTAACTTGATTCAAATTGATTCAGAGGGATTGGATCATGTGATTATGGATGCTAAGATATCTGAAATTCTATAGAGTAGACCAGCAGGTTGAAAAATCAGGCCAGAGTTGATTATAAAGTCTTGAATCTGAAATTTATAGAGTACTCTGGCAAGCTCAAAATTCCATATTCTATGCTACGGTCTTGAAACAGAATTCTTTCTCTTCCTGGTAATCAATTTCTGTTAAGGCTTCAGATTGGATAAAATGCATCTGCATTATTGAAGGACCTTTGCTTAAAGTCAATTAGTTGTGGATGTTAATCACAACTATAAAATGTCTCCACAGCAACATCTAGACTAGTGTTTGACCAAACAACTGGGCATCTTGCATAGCCAAGTAGACATAGAAAATTTACTCAAACTTTGATATTCTGGATTTTTCCTTATTTTCCCAGGATAATAATTTAGGATTACTTCTAGGCTCTGTACCCTGGTTTCACATCTTTCAGCTACCATTTTACATCATATTGAGGAGAGGGGAGAGAATTGGAAGCTATTCATGTATATCTGAAACATTTTGATCAACCCCAAAGGAACTTCTAATTTAAGTAAAGAAATATCACTGTGAATAGACTTATATTCCAATAAAGTTAAGATTCTATGATGGTAAATATGCAAAAGGCTAGTGACATAGGAGGGATTAATTCCACCTGTTAGAAAATGAAGGGATTTCGTGAAGTTGAAATGCTGTATCTTCTGATGAATACACTGATTTCAGATGGAGAAATGACAGAAGACATTCTGAGTAGAGAAAACAGAGGAATCAAAGTATGGATGGAATACTATGGAGTCTAGTCCCTTCTCTCTTTGGAAAGAAAAAACGAGCAAGTGAAGTGGTCAGAGAGAAGGTGGTTAAAGAGAAATGAGAACCATCTGAGCAGGGCTTTAGAAGCCTTAATTAGTGGGTCTCACATTACCCTAAAGGCAAGATAGTGTGAGAAGTTGTGATGGTTTCAGAAACAGAGTGCAGTAATGAGGAAAGAGGCATGCTTGCCAGGAGGCCGCTCTGATTTTCCTGGGCCAAACTTCATTATCAGGTGATCAAGATCAGATGTTGGGCTCAGCACCTGCTTGCAGGAACCTAGTTCTCCATCAGGAGGTCAAAGGCAGTGTACCTAATTTGTAACTTGTCACCTATTAGGATTGTAGATTCACCTGATCCACACACTCGTTAACATAACGCACAAATGCCCAGGGATTTTTATGGCAGCCGTAACCTCTGTAACTGCCCAGGGGAAGAGTTTGACTTTGTGAGCTGCCCCTGACTCACTCACCCTGTGAAACCTCATGCTAATCAACTTGGCTTGTAGAAATAAAGGTGACTTTCTTTTCAATTAAAAAAGGCCTTTATTTTATTCACTGACTTGGTGCTGATGCAGCCTAGATGGAAATTGTAACTTTCTCAGATACATGTGGTTATACAACTCAAGCAAATATTAAAAACCTTTCTTAAGATGAAGTAATCCCTGGAGGCTAGAATCAATGCTAATACCAAGTGAGATTTTACATTGCCTACTTAATGTGTTACCATAGAACACATCTGATAATGTGGGCTTCAAGAAAATGGCCCTAAGGGCCAAGGGAGAGAATTGTACCTGGATAAAAAAGGGTCACACTTATCTAAACTATCCATTTGTTCTGATTATCTAGAATATAGACTAGCCACCTTGTTCATAAACTACTGAATTTAAGAAGAGATTGAATCGCTGATAGGCTTCAAGATACAAATCATTTCTCAACTTTCTCCAAAAGACCTCAAAGTAGAAGAATTGTTATTTTGTTTCCATCCAACAAAAAATCAATCAATAGATCAGTCTCTCACTCTTTCACCACTTGCTTTTGGCAGTAAGAATATTTTAAAACAAAACAAATGATTACTTCTCAATCTGTAAAGCATTCTGTATGATTGCCAGTATTCCTAATGGCCAAGATATTAAATTCAATTGAAAAGCACGCATCTTTAAAATGCATTTCAAGAGGGTGAGCTATAAAAATCAAGACCCATCTCTGAGTTTTCTGACTGCAAAGTCTACCCATTCCATGCTCTCTCCCCAATTTTAGGAAGGTATATTCCTGTAGAAAAGGGAGTTATTGAAATTACTCTAAACCATGGATCCTTTTCAATATTTCAAGAAATATGTTGGATGCTAGGACTAGTTTTAAAAAGGTGAAGAGGAAGCGGGGAGATCAAGTCAGAAGTTGCAAAAAATCTTCTGAAGGAGGAACATCTTTCTATGTATTTAATTTCCTACCAAATAGCAACCCAAAGTCTTCCCTAACCCTCCCACCTCCACACTGTGATGGAACTCACCTCCAGTTCTGCTCACAGACTTCTCTAGGAGAGTCTTGTCAGCGATTATCTGAACACAGGGTTGCCCAGAGCACATTTCAGCATCGCCAAAGCTTCGGTTTGTCTTCCTTCCTCCATTTTGTGATCAGATTGGAAAGGCCAGGACATATAAATACCAATCCTACCACCTGAGAACAATTTCAATCAGTCAATTAAGCATAACTAAGGTTTCTTTTCTCAAAATTACTTCTTATAATGATTTCCAGAACAAACCTTGCCTCTACCATGTACCTATTTGGGTTTAGTTTTTTCTCACAAGGTAGCATGTAAAACTACTTTTTTTTTTCTTTAACTTTTTTATTCTTGAGCAACCCTACAAGATTTTAACAAGACAATATAAAATGTGTATAAGATGTGTATATATTCTGGACATTGCAACTGTCCCCAGGAGTGCCCCGCCCAATTACCCTCCCTTATTCCTCCCTTCCCCTTCCCGTTATAACTCTAAAAATAGTATTAAATTGTACAGCATTACATCTTATCTGAATTTAACTCTTGTTTCTAGACCAACTTTCTCATTGTCCAGGGTCTAGTCCCCACCTCCACAGATGATTTTAAAATTACACTTTATGGGAAACTCGGGTAGCTATTTCTCATTAGTAGCATTATTAGGTCATTACAGCAGCAGTGGCCAATGAATCAAATCTTTGGGCATCCATACACTTGTGTAATCCTCTCCCCCATCAACTCTGGGCTTGACCACATGACTTGCAATTGCACATTAGCAAACATGAGATTTTAAATGTGCTTGCCTCCCCCCACCAGCTTCAATTCTTGGTATTCAAAAGGTTCATGATTTTTAAGTTAAATGTGATTTATTCAGCAGAAAGAATGTGTCTTTTTCCCTTTTAACTTATGACAAATTCTATCTAATATTTTAAAGGTCTAGAAAAAAGATGTGGTAATGTAAAAACGTGGGGAAATTGTGGCAAAAGAATTAAAAACCACTTGCAAAATAAACATATTTTCATGTAATTCAATTGGAAAGCATGCATCTTTAAAATGTGCTTGCCTGCTGGGGCTTAATGTCTTGGAATACCATGATTGCCGTGAAAGAAAACTTTCTAGTCTTCAAGGATAAAAGGTCACATGAAGAGAAAGGCCCTCCATTAATTTATATCCTCAGAGAAACAGATGTCAAGATGAAACCAAAGGTGGAAGGTATTTATTGGGGGAGAAAAATAAGCAGGAGTCCCTATCACCTGTGATATAGGTCTGAACCCCCATTCTCCGTGAAGGAGGAGAAGAGGAAGTAGGAAGGATGGAATAGTCAACAGGCAGTCTTGTCTTGACTACCTGGTGTTTTAAGAAAGTTTCAGCTACACTGAAGAGGATTTCGATAGCCAAAGTTGCCTGTCTCACAAAAATGAGCTCTGTCTTCCTAAGCCTGTCGTGCTTGGTCATCATAGGGAGCAGGATATCCTGCATACGAACAGGGCAGTGGATGCAGAGCCAGCAGCTGGGGCTGTGGGTCAATCACACTCCCTCAGTGCTCTATTTTCACAGCCAACATGCTACCAACAGTTTCTCAACTTCGCATTCTTTAGTTCCCACAATCAGAGAAAGACTGATACTTTTCCTTTAATTTTGGTAGAAATAATTAAGTGTAAGGATCTAAATGGACCCCAGCTTGATCACATACCTTCCAGAACATACCTCCTTAGACAGGGTATTGGTAATTGTGTTAGTTAACTTTCCATCACTCTGACGAAAGACCTGAGAGGAATCAACTGAAAGGAAGTAGCATTTCAGAATTTTCAGTCCAACGTCACTTGGTCCTGTGGCAAGGAAGAACAGCAAGGTAGGAAGTATGTATTAGAGCAAAGCTACTCACTTCAGGGCAGCTGAACAGCAGAGAGAGATAGGAAGGGATCAGGGTCCCAATGTACCCTTCAAGGGCACACCCCCAACCATCCACCTTCCTTCCACTCAAGTCCCACCTCCTGAGCTTTCATTGCCACCCATCACCATACATAGACTGGTGACTCAGCCTTTAACACATGACCTTTAGGAGACATTTCAGACCCAAACCATACAATACTTACCAAGCAGGTCTATTAAGATACTTACAATGATCATTACTAGCAAAATTAAGGAGAAAACACAGGTTTTTCTCAGGAGGTCCATCCCTGCATTTTGGAGAGACCATTCTCTGAGCAGGGGTTCTTGTGAGCCAGGCAGTCATCATCATGAAATGAAGGAAAACAAACAGATACACTTAGAGGACTCCCACCCACATCCCCAGTTGCTGAGGGATGCTCACAATCAGGTGTTAAAGATGGTCCCTGCAGCCTATGAGCTTCCAGCTAGGACTGTAGTCCTTGAAGCCTTCCTAATTCCCACTTCAGAATAAACCATTCCCTCTCCTCTTAGTGCAGTATTCCTTTTGTCCCACTACACTTTATGAGGATAAGATATGTTAAAACATTTAAAGAGCTTAAAACAGAGATGGTCCTAAGGCAAGTAAGCGGTCAATAAATGCTAACTATAATGGTCATTGTTACTATTATTAAAGTTAGTGAAATGCATAAATTTCTCCTTCATTGGATTGCATGTTCCCTACAATCAGAGATTGTTTCCTGGACACTTTAGCACACCGCAGAGCAAGTCAATCTCACAATGAATGTCTAGCAAACTGAATCGAGTTTACCTTTCAAGATTGCTCTGAGGATAAAGTATCTGAAATGCTGAAGAGCCCCCATGCTACAGTAACGTGCAAGCTTTTGCTCTGCAGTCAGATCTTAATTATCCATGTGTAGAGTCTCCAATTCCTGAATTAACCGTAGCACATGTTTAATCCCCTGTCACCAAAATGCTTCTGGGACTCTGCCCTGAATTGGGATCAGTTGGGAAAGGAAAAGCAATTTTAGTAATTAGCCCATGCAGAACATGATCAAAAAGGTTAATTTTCTACTCCCCAAAGCACACAATGCAGACAGAAATGATTTTTAGATTCTCCACCCATTTTTCTCCATTAGAATGAACGATTGAGGGTTTCCTATAAAAATCACACTTATTGTTTAATCAGTGACAATGCTGGAAGTAGTAGGATTGTAGATAATTTCTTTTTTGCTTTTTTCAATTTTGTTGACATGCATTTTCTATTTTTTTAAAAATGAGAATATTCTATTTGTATAACAAGAAAGTTCCCTCATTCCCTCTATGTAACCACTTCATAATTGTGTTAGAATAAATTTCATGGTGTTCACAAAACTCCAGAATAAATTAATTAACATTAAGCCAGCATTTAACCTTGATTAAGTTACTTAAATTTTCAGTCTCAATTTTATCATCTATAAAGTGAAAATAAAACAATTAACCAACAATTATGAGAAATCACACATAACCTAGCATGTATGTAGTCCATGCTCTTTAATTTTTTTTTAAGAGAGAGGGACAGTGAGAGAGAGAGAGAGAGAGAGAATTGACTCTGTTTAAGTTATCATGTGGCTTTTGTTGCTCTGAGACTTCATTGTGTACATGGTGCTGGGGTTTGAACCTGCATCCTCACACATGCCAGGCAAGCACTATAACCGCTGAGCCACCACTCCAGCCACTCTTTAAATGTTTTAATTTCCCTTTTTAAAAGACTGAGTAGATGTGAAGAGCACACATGTCCACAGAGAAGAGTTGTATAAGCCATCCATGAAGCTGATGATGAAGATCATCATGTGATGAATTTTAATCGTAGGACTGCACACAGGCTTTTGGTGAGGTGTTTTGTAAATGTCATGTCTCTGTTATGTGATGTATGTGATTCAGGGTTATTGTTAAAGATTCTCAATCTTCATCTGAATGAAGAATGTATTCTTGAGGCATTCTCCAGAAGGCTTTTGCCCTATCTGCTCTCCTCTTTCGGCCCTACACTCTCCTTCCTGAGGAGACTGCAAAGTGGTTCTCCAATCCTGATGGATTTAAAGTGTTATGGAGAACAGTAATTTTATCTGGATGGAGACTAATAAGAAAATAGAGATTGGGAAGAAAACGCCCCAGGTTGGAGAAATTGTTTTATATACTTCAAAACTACTGAAGCAGACAACAGAAGCAAATCAGGAAACTTCTAAGAGATTAACAGCTACCAAAAATAATAGTAATATGATCAATATCTGCCCTGAATATTCGCATGCCATACATGGATTAAATGTTTCTCCCTCCTCCCAATTTATATGGTGAATTTCTAATTCCAATGTGGTGGTTAGGATGTGGGGTGTTCTGGAGGTAATTAATTAGGTCGTGAGGTCTTAGTACCCTCATAAGAAGAGGTCAGAACTAGCTAGCTATCTTCCCACCATGGAGGACACAGCAAGAAAACTGCTGTCTGCAACCCAGAAGATGGCCTTCTCCAGAACTGACTGCCGGTGTCTGATCTAAGATTTCCCACCCTGCAGAACTGGGAAAAATAAAGGTTTGTTGTTTACAAACCACTCAGTCTGAGATACTTTGCTATAACTGCTGGAATTGATGAAGACAATTATCATGCCCTGTTGCAGATGAAAAGACATAGGTTTTGAAGGGTTAAATGATACCCGTAAGATCTTTAAAGATGTGATAATGTATTTCTAAATGCATTCTGTGGTACTGAGCATGGGATATCAACACATGAATTTTGGGGGTCACAATTTATCCCAAAAATTTTAGATAGAAATAATTAGGGAGGGGAGCACTACATATGTGTAAGTTGTGCCCTGTGTAATTCTATTTCCATATTACAGTAGCCCTTGGGGGACACCATCCCTTGGGACTGCCTTCAACTGTTCCCCTCTCTCGTCTCATCTGTGCAATGCAAACCCACTGGGATTAGAGGATGTATTAGAAGCCAATTTTTGGCAAAATCTTCTAAAAGTTTAAAGAGAGCCATCATCAGGAATATAGTGTAGTATACTGAAGTAGATCTAGTAACCTAGCAGTAGCCTGAGGCCAGTAATATTCCAGAATTTGAATTAATCCCAATAACATTATTTGCTGGATTTTTTCTGCTCACTCAAGAAATAGGTTGTGTACACAATCTAAAAGAATTTTTTCAATGTACTCTATAATACCAAGCAAACTAGAGGTTTCAGCCTCCTCCTCACTTCTTTAGTGACCCCCAGGCTGCCTCTGTACCACAAAAAAATTAGGTCTCCATATCTAAATAATCAGCCAGTATCTGCATTCAGGGATGCAATTGGAACCCAGCAAAGATAAGCACAGCAGGGGCCACCACACAACTCTGCAGGTCCACATAGATGCTTCTGTGGCAGGTACAGAGCCGCAGTGGGGACTTACATGCCCTATGGCACTTTATAAGGCATCATTATGTTCAGGCTGTAAGATAGCAAAATTCAGGTGTAATATTTATGTGACAACATCTCTCATTCCATGCTGATAAAACCTGGGCATATTGGGATCATACGTGACAAGAACAAAGTTTCTTTTTCCTTTCATTTATAGTTTTGTTTTGTTTTTTTTTTAGGAGAAAATATTTCTCTGTTCTAGCTTGCTCAAATGTTCCACCAAAAATAAACTTTTCTTCCACTGCTATACCATAATCTGGGCAAGATTTATTGCAAAATAAGTATCATGACAAAGACTAAAGAAAAATCCTGAATCTAGGAACCTTGTTCTTAAGGACTCTTGAGAATTGAATAAACAGAAAGAATAAAATACTGTCATGTGACACTCAGGAATTTCCAAGGAGGAGGTAGGCAGTGTTAAATGTTAATTCTTGTTAATGTTGGAGAGTGTGGTATCCTTCTCTCCAACCACTGCAAAGCCTAAAGACCTAGGATTCCACCAACTAGTACTCTTCAAGATCTCTCAAGACAAACCCATAGCTTCAACAGTGAAGCTTCCCATGTGCTGGTAAGTGGTGGAGTTCAGATATGAACCCAGGTGGTTTGAGGATGATAGTCACCTGTCTAATCAGCATCCTACACTGGTGATCCAACTTGGTCAGCTTCCTCATTCCCCAGCTTTTCCAAGTCCGCCTTGTTTCTTGCCATCTCATATTTTTTCTCAGCCTGGAGGATGAATAGAGATTGAACTCCACCCTCCTGGAACTCTGCCAGTTACAAAGGAGAATATATTATGTGGCAAACAAATGGTGTGGGCACATTGCTCAGACAGAGAACGAAATGTGTTTTTGAAGGCCACAGTTTTGTTGTGTTTGCTTTGTTTCCTGCAGGGATTCAGAAATGAGCTCTCAGTTCCTCAAGTCTGCAAGAGATTTCTTTCATTCCTGAACTTTCTATAGGCTTCTGATTTATAATGTGTGTTCTCTGTAGATTGTCGCAGAACAAGAAACTTGCCTAAGCAAACAACGGAGGCACCAGACCTCTGCTGACATTATTGGGGAACATCAGCTCACTTGACGTGGGGTGTGAATAGTCATCCAGAAAAGAAGAAAATTACACGGCGTGGGGGGGGGGCAGTTTACAGCCCCTGAAGGGAGGAGCAAGTGGTGGTCCTGAAACTAGAAACTGCTTCTAGAAACTGCTTCCTCCCAGGATTGTCTGTGCTCTGGTTTATATATTTGTAGGACCAATAAGATAAGAAGGAGAAGTACAGTGCAGTACCACAAGTCGGTGGGATTAGATAAAAACCTTGTTTCTTTTATTAATTGGTTTGTGAATCTGAGCAAGACTCTGACCTTTCCAAAGATTCAATTCCCTCATTTATCAAATGGATATGATAATGTCTGCTAAGAAGCTCAAAAGATGTAAAAGAGTTTTAATTCATTCCCATATGCCAAAAACACTTAGTGAATTCCAAAGAGGAATTCTTCTGTGTGGTCTCTGATTTTATGGGGAGGCTTATGTTCTAGGGCCCGAGCTGATGCCTTCCTTCCCATCAAGAATCCAAATCCCAACCCCCAACAGCTGGACCAAATTCACAAAGAGCACAAATGACAACCTCATGGACCAAAACTGATACCGTGCTGAGCTCAGCAGTCACCTGATTAAGAATGCTATTACTCTTCTTACAAGCATAGAAAGCCTTGAAATGTCTTTCCTTTTTCCTGGGAAGTAACGAAGAACTTTTCAAAAATAGTTATGCCCTAATTTGAGATGTGCAAATAGATCAAATGGAAGATGAGTAGTTCACTGGAGAGTCATATTTGCTCTTGGAAGTACAGTCTTCAAAGAAGGCATATTCCAGCTGAAGAAATGGCATCAGCCCAGCAACTTAAGAAGGCATGTTAAATGGGAAAAAGCAAGGAAACACTAGAATTCCTTTTCTATGTTCTTTTACTAAACAAGAGTGTATGGCTGGGCTACTTAGCAGCTTTTTGTGCATGGGCATATTAATCTAATGCTCTGAAATTCAATTTCCTCCTCCATATAAAGTAGGAAATAATATCTACTTTACAATATAGTAGACATTATTATCTTCCATAATAGGGCTCAAGAACATAATCTAGATAGACTCTCCAAAACAACAGAATGTAGATAGAAATATTGCTCATACAAAAAGAGGAAGAGTCTCTGGTCCTATGTTTCAGGGTGAGAACCTCTGTGGACCCAGAATACAGGTGTCACAAGCCTCTGTACTTGAACTAACGAATGTTGATGTGTGAAGTGGAAGGCATTTGCTAAATCTACCAATTGTGTAACCAGAAACAAATCTTTGAATATTTGAAAAGCCCAAGACACTCAACAAAATTAGAATAGGAAATCTTCCAACATGCCAAGAGAGACTTCTGGAAAATATTTTTGAATCAGAAAAATGTGATTTATTTATTTATTTACTTATTTATTTATTTTTCCCCCAATCTTGCCATTCTCCTTCCTAAGCCTCCTGAGTTGCTGGTATTACAGGCATGCGCTACCACACTTGGTTCAGAAATGTGATTTTTAATATAATCAAGTTCATCTATTTATTAGCTATGTTTTCCTAAGTGATATTTCCAAACTTTATTTTTGTTTCATTTTTAGTGAACCCAGAATCTCATGTATGCTAGGAAAGAACTTTATCACTGAGCTAACCCATAGCCCCCCCCCTTTTTTTATAGAGAGGGACAGTGAGAGAGAGACAGAGAAAGAGAGAAACAACTTTATTTAGTTTTTCACATGGCCTTAGTTGCTCCAACTCTCAGTTGTGTATGTGGTGCTGGTGTTTGCACCCGGGTCCTCGTGCTTGCAGGCAAGCGCCGAAACCTCTGAGCCACCGCTCCAGCCCCCATAGACCTTCTTAAAAACTTTATTTTGTGTTTAAGTGAGGGTCTCACTAAGTTGACCAGGCTAGCTTGACCTTACAATCTGCTTTTCTTAGCCTCCGTAGCAGCTGGAATTACAGGTGTACACTGCTGTGCCCAGATCTGGACCTTACTTTTTTCCATCAATAACCAATAAGACAGTTGGGAATACCAGAAAGAATGTGTTCAAAGTGTGTCTAGATAATGTCTTTAGACAACTAGCTGTGGGTATGTTTTTGTTTCATTCTTACAGGCAAGGGGGAAAGATTCCTCATAGGATAACTTGAATATTCTATTGTAGTAGCAACATACTATATGAAAAGAGAATAGTTACAAGATCAAGCTAGATATGGGCAAAGATGTTTGGTTAAAAGTCACCAGACTTGCCTAACAACAGAATACCAAATATGTGAGGCACAACTGATAAAATGAGTTGAGCACACTGGCACATAACTATAATCCATACAACTCAGGGAGCTAAGGCAGGACAATTACAAGTTTGAGGTCATCCTTAGCAACTTAAGGAGGCCTAGGACATTTAGTGAGACCCTATTTCAAAATAAAAATTAAAAAATACTGTAGATGTAGCTTGGTGATAAAGTACCTCTGGGTTCAATTTTAAGAAAAAGAGAGATGAACTACTCTTTTTAATTTTTTTTTCATTTTAGGTGCATTATAATTGTACATAATGGTGGGATTCCTTGTTACATATTTGTGCATGCACACAATGTGAATCCCCTATTATGGTTGGAAACTGCAACACTTCTCTATTAAAACACTGATAGATCCAGCAGGCACACGGATCAGAAATGACACAGCTGAATGCAATACCATCAACCAGCTGGTGTAAGAACATACAATTATTACTTCACTCACCAACAGTAGTGCTCACACTCTTCTCAGGCTCACATGAAATATGTACCAAGATAGACTATTCTGGGCCACAAAATAAACCTCAACAAATTTAAAAGTTGAAATCATACAACATCTATTCTCAGATCATGATTGATTATTTAAATTAAAAACCATAGCAAAAAGATAACTAGAAAATTCTAAATTACTTGAGATTAAACAGCAAGCTTCTAACTAACACATGGGTCAAAAAAGAAATCTCAATGGATGTTAAAAAGACATTTTGGACTAAATGAAATTGAAAACACAACTTGTTAAAGTTTAAGGAATGTGGTGAAACCAGAACTTTGAACTAAGGAAATGTATAACATTGAACGTATATGTTATAAAAGGAGATATCCAGAATTGATTATTTAAGCTTTCAGGTAAGGAAACAACAACAAGAAGAGTAAGTTAAGTCCAAAATAAGCAGAAGAAAAGAAATAATAAAAATTAGAGCAGAAATCAATGAAATTGAAGCCAGAAAATCAATAGAAAAGATCAACTAAACTGAAAGTTGGTTCTTTTAGAAGATCAATAACATTGATATGCCTCTAATCAAGCTAAGAAAAAAGGAAAGGAGACACAAATTACTAACTTCAGAAATGAAAGAAGGGACATCACTACTCATAGATATTGAAAGGACAATAAAGCAGTATTATAACAACTCCATGCCTACAAATTTTATATTTTATCTGCACAAAATGTACCAATTCCTTGAAAGATGTGACCTGTCAAAATTCACACATGAAGAAACAGACAATCTGAAAAGGTCTATGTCTATTAAAAATGGAACTAATAATAACTTTTCAAAACAGGAAATGCCAGGCTCAGATGATTTCAGTGGTGACTTCTATCAAATATTTAAGGAAGAAATTAAATCAATATTCTACCATCTCTGTTTCAGAGACAGAAGCAGAGGGAATACTCTCTAACTCATTCTGAGGCCACCATTACCCTAATACCAAATTCAAAAGCATTACAAGAAAGAACACTACACATCTGTATCTCTCACAAATATGTGCAAATCACTAAAAACTTATTGATTCAAATTCAATAATGCATAAAGAGAATTACACACCACAACCAAGTGAGATTTATCCCAGTATTCAACATTTTAAAATCAATTAATGTAATTTATTACATCAACAGGGTAAATAAAAATCACATAATCATACAACAGAAGCAAAAAAAGCATTTAACAAAATCTAACATCCATTATGATTAAAAACAACCTATCAATAAACTAAGAATAGAGGAGAACTTCCTCAACTTGATAAGGAATGTCTACAAGAAACTTCTGGCTAGCATCCTATTAAATAATGTGAAAGTTGAAGCTTTCCCAATTTACCAGTTTTTCCCTTGCAGAAGAATATCTCCTCTCATGACTTCTTTTTGATATTGTGCAGATAATTTTAACTAATACAATAAGAGAAGGAAAGGAAATAAAAGAAATTCATTTTGAGAAGGAAAAATTATAATTGAATTTCTTTGTAGATGACATGATCATGTATGTAGAAAATCTGAAAGAATGACAAAACTCGTGCGACTAATAAGCAATTACAGAACTTTCCAAGATATACTAGATTAATAAATAAGAGTCAGTTTCTTTCCTATCCAGTAGCCATAAACAAGAGCAATTTGAATTTTTTTTAAAAAATATCATTTACATTAGCATTCCTACCAAATGAAATACTTAGGCATAAATCTAATAGAATATGTACAAGAGCTATATGAGGAAAACTGCAAATCTCTGATGAAAGAAATTAAAGAATAACTAAAGAAATGGAGAGATACTCTATATTCATGGACAGAACTTAGTCTTGTCAATATGTCAGCTCTTTCCACTTTGGTCAATAGGTTCAATATGATACCAATCAAAACTGACAT
The DNA here is from genome assembly GCA_004027875.1 of Aplodontia rufa. Lineage (NCBI taxonomy): Eukaryota > Metazoa > Chordata > Mammalia > Rodentia > Aplodontiidae > Aplodontia > Aplodontia rufa. Next base: position 18,607 of record PVKS010022750.1, read on the forward strand.
TTTGTATAGGACCCAGAAGAGAGGGAAGGGAGCAGGGGATGGGAGGAGGGAGGTAGAGAGATGCAGGGTGGGGGAATATTGACTAAATTGTATTGCTGTATTGTGTGCATCTGTGAATATGTGACAACAAATCCCATCATTATGTACAACTACAATGCACTAATAAAAAATAAATTTTAAAAATTGACATTTTGTGGATATAAATAAATAGCTTCTAAAGTTAAATGGAGAAATAAAAAACCAAGAGCAGATAACACAGTATTTAAGCAGAAAAACAGTCAGAAGATTGATGCTATCTGACTTAAAGTCTCATTGTAAAGCTTAAGTAATCCAGATTAGTATTGGTAAAAAATTTGGAAGATAGGTCAATAAGACAGAAGAGAGAGGGTCAAGAAACAGACCCACACTGTAGTCCACTGATCTTTGAGAAAGGAGTGAAGACAATACACTGGAGAAAAGGGAGTCTCTTCAACAATGGGTGTAGGAACAACTGGTCATCCGCTGCAAAAAAAAAAAAAAAAAAAAAAAAAAAAAAAAAAAAAATATATATATATATATATATATATGCACATTTTACAGCTCTCGTGAAATTAGCATAAAAAGAACAACAGACTATTTAAGATGCAAAACTATAAAACTTCAAGAAGATAACATAGAATAAAATTTAGATAACCTTGGTTTTGATGATGACTTTTTAGATATGTCTTCAAAGGCATGCTTGAACCATGAAATGAAAAATTGATAAGCTGGACTTTTATGCTATGTGAAAGACACTGTCTAGAGAATAAAAAGAAAAGCTCAGATTGAGAGAAAATATTTTCAAAAAGAGGTATCTGCTAAAGAACTGTTATCCAAAAAGTATAAGGAACTCTTGAAACTCAACAGTAAGAAGCAGCAACAACATATGACTAAAAAATGGGCCAACGACTTTAACAGATGGCTCACCAATTAAGATATACCAATTCTAAGTAAGTGTTTTAAAAGATGCTCATCATATGTCACTAGGGAAATAAAATTAAAACAATGAGATATCACTACACACCTATTAGAATAGCCAAAATCTAGAATACTGACAACACCAAATGCTGGCAAGCATATGGAGTGACAGGATGCTCATTCATTGCTTGTGGGGATACAGAATGATATAGTTGCTTTGAGGAATCTTTGGTGATTTCCTAGAAAAACTAAATATATTCTTATCATATGAACCAGCAACGATACTCCCTGATATTTACCCAAAGGAGTTGAACATGTGTGTCTACATAAAATCCTTTATAACAGCTTTAATCATAATTGCCAAACTTGGAAGTAAGCAACATGTCCTTCAGTAGGTGAAGGGATAAATTAATTGGGGCATATCCAGACAATAGGATATTATCCAGTGTCAAAAAGAAACAAGCTATCAAGTTGTGAAAAACAAAACAATACAAAACAAAACAAAACAAAACAAAAAACATCCTGGAGGAATCTTAAATGCATGTTACTAAGTGCAATAAGCTAATCTCAAAAGGCTGCATTCCATATGATTTCAACTATATTAAGTTGTAGAAAAGACAAAACTATGGAGACAGTAAAAAGATTAATGTTTGGGTTGAGGGGAGAGAGGAATGAATCAGAAGGACACAGAGAAATTTGGGGGCAGTGGAAGTACTCTGTGTGATGCTGTAATGGTGGAAACATGAATTGTTGGTTTGTCCAAGCCCATGAAATGTACAACACAGGAGTGAACCCTAATCTATCAGTGTCACCTTTGGATGATAATAATATGTTGACATAGCTTCACCAATTGTAGCAAATGTCCCATTCTGGTAAGGAGTGTTAGTAACAAGGGAGGCTGTTCATGTGTAGGGGCAGGAGCTATGTGGGAAATTCTTTACCTTCCTCAGATTGTGCTGTGAATCTAAAACTAGTCTAAAAATAAAATTTATTATTAAAGTCACTAAACTCTTAACCTATGGTCAGATGACAGCCAACTGTTTTGGTAATAAATTACCCTGAAAGTATATAAAAAATTATTTGAGGATATTATTAAGAAAAATATTTCCAGGAAACATTTTGAATTAAACTTTGTAAAGAAAAATTCTGATGAAATTGCAAACTGCTTTTCTTTTAACCTGCCTAACACTCTGCCTGATGGGTGGAGATAGTACACAGCAGCTATTCCTACATCAATTAGCTCTGTGACTGGCGGACCACTATTATGCACTTAAACCTCCCTCAAAAAAAGTCTTAAATATGCATTAGCAGAGAAGAACTAAAGCATAGATAAGGCAAAGCAAAGAAAAAAATTAGGACATAATTTAAGAAAAAGCATATTCTGTTCATGCAGCAAAATTAAATTATTGTCTGTTAGATTCAGTTAAAATTCAATTAGTGACTGTTCCCTGTGTATGTACCAACCTATGGTGAACATAGGGAAGTTCCTTGGTTTTTATATTTTCCCTAACTTTCGAGTAGAAAATCTATAAATGAGTAGTCAATATTACCAGAATGTCTGAGAAGACCGTGGGGCAACTCCTTCAACTTTCCACCAACAGGACTGCCAAGGATTAGGTACTGGACAAATAAGCATATTGTAGGAGTGAATTATTTTCCAAAAGCCTTTACCCTTTACAAAAACTCTTGATTTTTTTTTCCCTCCCAGCTGCTAAATGCAATATCACACCACTCCCTGTTGATCCTACTATGCCTTGTTTCACTTGGGAAACTTTCAGAATTGAAAATGTGGTCAAAGTACCAAATAGATTTTTCTGCCCGTAAGCTTTCCAAAATGATGAATTACAATGGTTAAGGTCTTTTAAGTCCACTGCGTTATTGAACTGAGCCTGAACTGAACAGGATATCTGAGGATCTCACAGTCATGCCCACTTTTGATTCTATTGCAAGGACTTTGCATTCATTCATTTTTGAACATAAAGATGTATTTAATAATCTATCAGTTATCTTCCCTCTGTATGCACACTCAGGGGCTGGATTTCATAGTTCTGAACCAATCAGAGACCAAATATGACCTCAATGGTTGTCGGTTTACTTAGCTTTCAGGTGTGGCTTAGATCTCTGGGTTAGTTATCCCCGTTCTCTATTGTAGACTGAGGACATAGAACAGTGCTTAATTGGTGATAGACAAAAAATAGTTGATGAATGAATGTGCTGAATATTTTAAACACGGACACCACAATGCACGCTATGTTCCAAAAGCCTCTACTCATCCAGTACCAGCCCTTAAACAATGGTGGCATATAGCTACACCCTCTAGGAAGGCTACAATGTGCAACCTCACAGTCTCCTCAGGAGTGATGGAATACATCAATTATCAATCTTTCTGGCAAAGTCTGATTCCATCTCAGAATCCTTCGGAACACAGGGCTTCAGAGAACCACTTACCAATCGGTTGACACATGTGGGAAAGGTTATTTGCTAATGCTACTTGAGAAAGAAAATTGTATTTTCACCACTGTCTAGAGAAAAAGAACCAGAAGTCTTTCAAAGGGGAAACTTTTGCGCCAAAGCTAAGTAGCATCTTGCTTAATTAAATCTGTCTCTCTTTTGCCACACCTATTCTGCACATCTTTGTGTATATGTACACACACACACACACACACACACACACACACATCATATGGGACAAGGGGCCAAATGTCCTGTATGCTGTCCTGAAGTGTAGTGTGAAACAAGGAAGATCAGTCCTGTGGAAAGTCAACAGCTGCATTTGATGGCTTGGCCCAACTTTGCTCAGCCAGCTCATCATGGGTGATTATGTTCTCATTTCCACCATTATCCTGCAAAAGGAGAAAGGTCAGCTAGTCTGGGATCCTGTATACAGCTGTTTCAGATGTTTATGGAAGAATTTGATATACCACATGTTTCCCAAAAGTAAAAAAAGGAAAAAAAAAGAAAAGAAAATACTTGTGAATCAGATATTTAGAGCTCTAACTTAGTGGTAGCAAGAGAACAGATTTCTTTGTGAATTGACCCAGAACATTAAATTGATTATGCAATTTAACATCACTGTCCTATTTGATAGCTGCCCATTAGTATTGCATCCTCCTACCTTATAGTCAATTGCAAGCTCTAGAAATGGAAGAAAAAAATTATTTTGCTCAGAATTTGCAATTCTCTTCCCTGTGAACTATTATTAATTCCTAATTTCTTTCTCCTAGGGGAGCCTGTTTACCCAAGAGAAATGATGATCACACACATATTCGAGGAGTGCAGTCCTTGGCTGCTTTCTCTTCTCTTCTCATTGCTTGCTATAGGTGAATGTGGGATGTAAGGGGCTTGAACATTTTACTCACATCTGGGGGTGTGATTTCTTACATTGAGAATTATTGTACCCTACCCATACTATGTGTGCTCTGTCTCAGGTTAAGTCAGAAAGCAAGGGAAGAGGAACTTACAGAGGATGCACCACCAGCTCCCAAAGAAAGGGTACAGAGCTGTAAATAAGGTACAGATTCACCTAGAGAGTTGTTTAAAATACAGAAACCTGACCTCATTCCACATCCACTGAATCAAAGTATCTGAGGTTTGAATTGAGTTCTGCACATGATTTTCATACATGCTGAATTTGAGTATAACATTAGCCTAGAAATGTGATGCCCTGAAAAGGACATAGAAAGTGGGGGATACTATGACTGAACAAGGAGAATTTTCTGATAAATCAACCCATTGATAAGATCTTTCATCTCCAACAGTCACCTACTCCAGATAATCTTACCTTAATATGGTCCTTCATTCAAAGAACCAACTTGGTATGTCATTCTGCATTCTCATATAACTGGGTTTGCTCTAGAATTAAACCCCAAATTTGAATAATATCTAAGCCTTTTCAAGGATGGCCTTTATTTAGTTGACTATACCCTGCCTGTATGGAATGAGTCCATGAACATCTTTTTTTTTTTTTTTTTTTTTTTTTTTTTGCTTTTACTTATTCTTTTTCCATGGAAACTGTCATGAAATCCCTGTTGGTATTTTCCACTGCGGGTATTATCTTTCCACATTCCATTTCAGCCAGTAATGACGGCTGGGATCTGACCCTAGGCAGAGCTCTCCAAAGAACATACCAGCCAAATTATGCTTCCAAAATTCCCAATAACATTTGGAAAGAGCCAAGGAGGCCAGGTGCTGGGCAGGAGGATATTTTAGGCTTGGCTGATGGTCCAAATTGGATACTTCCTCTGCCTATCCAAACTATCCATTAAGAAAGTGAGTCTTGTATTTTTTCTCCTTGCCTTCCCATCTCCCATTCCCCACTCTGCACTCACTACTCCTGCCATTTCTATGGGAGTCTTGTGGCATTAATTTTGTGCCAGGTAAAGTAGTTCACATACACAGTCATTTAACTGTCAATGTGTAGGGTCTGAGTGTCAGAAAGCAGGAATTCATGACTATTCCTTTAAAGGTACTTCTTTTTCCTGGCAAAAACTATGACTATTGTGTTAATACTGAGGAGGAGAAATATTGATGAACACAGTGATCTTAGAACTGAAATGAGCCCTAAAATTTACCAGGCTCAGAGGTTGAAAACAGAGCAAACACCTTAGCTATTTATGAATAGCCAATCAGAATAGGGTAAGCAAATCTCCATTCTTAGAGAGTACAAGGATTCTCTTTATCTTCCACGTTCTACCACGTCTCTGAGCCCTGTTTCTTCTAACAGTATGCTACCAATTGCTCTCTTTTTCTCCATTCCTGTGATCACAATTTCAGCTCAAGTCCTTATTAACTCTTACAAAATTTTACATTTTTACTTGCTGAATGAAATATAATACATGTTGGTCTTTCTGCCACTGGTATAAGTCCCCCAAGTTCACACTGCTGGGAGGAGGACTTTGTGTTAACAGTTCTTATTGTATTCAGCCAAAGCACATTGGATGGCTTTCCCATTGTTCAAAGGAAAAATTTTAAATTCCCTCAACCTTCCTTGAGTTCCAAAATGCCCTCTTAAACTTATCTCCTAATATCCTTTTTCACACCCCATGTTTGTGAATATGCAATGCCTCAGCCTCTCCCAAAGCTACTTCCTTTCACACTTTCAGTCCTTTTTCTCTTGAATGACCTTTTTATCCCCTAAACATTTCGAAATGTACTGGTTTAAAAAAAAAAAAAAACTTGAGCTGAAAAATCACTTCTTTTAAGTTTCTTTAATTTCTTTGGTAAGAATTAATGGTTCCCTTGCCCTGTGCTAATACAGCAATGATTTTCCTATTTGATTCAATAATCTTATATTAGAACTAGTTGATTATCTGTGTATTTGCTAGACTGTAAGCTACTACAGGTTAGGTTGGGGTTATATATCCTTATACAAATAACAGTGTCACGTGGCAGAAAATGGTGGACTAAAGGGAAGTTGCACCTGAGTACTCGTCTTGTCTTGAAAGAAAGAAACGCAGGGGAAAGCAACCTTCCTGCAAGGTGTGTGTACTGGAAAAGATTCCCTGAACACAGTGTGGTCAATGGGAGAGCAGTGACTTGGAGACTTGAGTGTAGCAAGAGGAAAAGAGGAACTAATTCAGAGAAAGCCAATTGCCAGGGACTGCCCTCGCCCTCAATCAATAAAGCAGCAGGTAAGATGCTGATCAATCTCAGCATCCCTTCAACTACATAGAGACTTACTGTACCTAGAAAAGCTGTACTGGACTGAAATCAGGTCCTCTTGGCATACCTGCTGTGGAGGAGGGGACATACTTCCCCTCTCACTTATGAGGAGGTTAGACTGTAGCAATTTCTGACAAATAGCCAAGGAAACAGAGCTGGGAATCTAAGGCAGATATCCCCACTATCCTATTAGGATTCTGCACTCTGCTGTGAATGGGGAGAGTGTAAAGCACCTCTGCTCTGTGCCAAAACCGAGACAACTCTGTCGCATCTCTGCTCTGGAGGAGAGAACATTGTCCCCTCCTTCCGGCTTAAGTGGTGTGGGCTGCAGCCATTTTGACCATATAGGCAAGAGAGGTGGAACTTTGTTTCAGACCCTCATTACCTTCCTCCAGATCCCCCTATGACCCCAGGGCAAATTCAGCCAGAATGAAAGAGAGAGCCTGAAGCAGTGTAGCCCACAGGACAGTTAACCCAGAAATAATTGGATCAGAGAGTGAAAGAGTGACCCGAGGGAAAATCTTTCCCCCTACTCCTCCCAAGTAGCAAGACAACAGACTCTAGGACAATATTCCAAAATAATTGGTCAGACTTTACTGGTGATCAGCAGGAATGCTTCAAGTCCATACTCAGAGTTTGATTTTTTTTCTTTTTATATATATTTTTAATGTGTGTGTGCTTGTTTGTAGTAAGTGTTATTGCTGTGGACCTGTTTCTTGTTTCTACTTACTTACTTCTTACCTTTCGCTTGAGCACTTGCTTTAATGTAAATATTAGAACTCACCACACCACCTAAGGCCAGGGCTATAAAGTCCCCCAGTAGTCCACTTCTCTGTTACCCACATCTTTTTTGTTCTCTGGGAATAAGCCAAACCCTATTCCTCTAATGCTCAGCCCCCTCAACATCATTTCCCCAGTCTCTCCCTCAGTCTCTCTCCTTTATTTTTTTAGTTTGTATGTTTTTTGATTTTGTGTTTTTATTCTTGGTATTCAAAATATTTTGACAGTATATCTATACTTGCTCTGCTCTCTGCTCTGACTTCATAATCACAAGACTGTCTACTCTCCTACCTCAGTTCTTTACTCTCAGTTGTTTGTAACAACTTAACATCAATTTGCCCTATCTGGACATAATTGCTAATCACATTTTTCCTTCCATAGGTGATAACTAACAATGCATCGATTACAAAAGAACAGATTAATCGGTTCAATACTGTTTATTGTATGCTCTAACTGACCATATTGTCTATTCATCCTTATTGAAGGCCTTAATGGAAATTTGATGTGCATGTCATATTTGATAATACTTGGTTGCTTTTAATCCAGTTATAATCTGATGGTTAAGTATTCTAACCAAAGGTAGTCACTAATCCAACCATTCCACTCATAGATGGTAATTATAATGGTAACAGTTTCAGAAAGAACAAAGTAGCAAGGTCAATGCTTATTTTACCCATTGGTTACTCATATTATCTTTTTTGCCTTAGCTTGTGAGGTACTAGAAATCACAAAGGCAAAAATTAACCATAGATTGGGGAGCCTGCTAGTAATCTCAGATTTCCAAATTGCACCCAACCCAAGTTACTGAAAGGACAAAACCCCCACAACTCATTAATATCCCCAAAGTAAAATAACCAGAGAGTGCTCACAGGCCCCATTCCTCAGCACCAAAAATGAAGAAAAATGGAAGCAATTATCCTCAAACCCACAACTACCCAGTCAAGGAGTTCACAGATAGGGTTCTGGAATGAAAACCTAGAAAAAAGTATCAACAATATGATTATTAAAACAATCAAAGAATTAAAAGAAGACTTAAGGAAGGAAATAAGACAACAATTTCAGGAGCTAAGAGACAACTTTGATAAAGAGCTAGACATTCTGAAAAGAGATGTACCAGAGCTCTTAGAATTGAAAAACACAGCCAACCAAATTAAAAGCTCAATGGAAGATATTACTATCAGAGTAAACTCAGTTGAAAACAGAACTTCAGTTCTCAAAGAATGAACATCAGATAATGAAGACAGGCTGAGTAATCTTGAATGCAAGGAGTACAGACAACAATAAGAACAACAAAACTAGAACTTTCAAGAAGTATGGGATAAAATAAGAAGGAAATAACATGAGAGTAATTGGGATAGGAGAGAACATAGAACAATAAAGGAATGGCATAAAAAAATCTTCTTAATGAGATAGCCAAAGAAAACTTACCCCATATCAGAATTGATCCAGAAATTCAAATTCAGGAGGACTATGGGACACCAAACAGACCTAACCAAATAAGAAACTCATCAAGACACATCATATGCAAAATGAATAACAGAGAAATCAAGGAAAAAATTTTAAAAGCAGCAAGAGATAAACACCAAATCACATTCAGAGGCAGACTAATAAAGATAACTGTGGATTTCTCAGCTCAGACAACAAAGGCCAGAAGAGCATGGAACAATATTTTTGAAATATTTAAAGAAAATAATTTTCAAGCAAAGATGCAAAACTTGGCTTTAAATGTGGTGAGGAAATAAAATACTTCCATTATAAGAACAAACTAGCAATATACATGAACACAAAATCAGCTCTACAGAGAATACTCAAAGACAAATTTCAAACAGATGAACAAGCTAACAACTTCCAAAAGCCATAAAGAGAGGAAATTCAATAAAAGCATACTTTCTAAAAAATACCCAAGATGACACAAAATACAGCAAAAGTTACTATGCCAGGGATCCAGAATCACATATCTTTTCTCAACTGAACGTGAAAGGACTCAATGCCCCAATCAAAAGACACAGATTAGCAAACTGTATCAAAAAACAAAATCCAACAATATGCTGTTTACATGAGACACACCTCATAGCCAAAAAATAGATTGAAGTTGAAAGGATGGCAAAAAACCTACCAGGCATATGGCCTAAGAAAGCAAGCAAGTGTTGAGGTCCTTATATGCAACAAACTTAATTTTGACCAAAAATTAGAGAGAAGGGGTAAAGAAGGTCATCACATCATAGTAAAAGGAACACTACATCAAGAAATTGTAATGATAGCTAACATTTATGCCTCCAATTACAATCCTTCCAAATATATGGAAAAAGTCCTCAAGGACATTAAACCACTTATCGACTTCAACATAATAATACTGGGGGAATTTAATACACCACTATCAACAACAGACAGATAATCAAAGCAAAAAAAAATCAATAAATATATCTCTAACCTAAACAACTCCATCAATCAATTGGACTTAACAGATATTTACAGACTATTCCATCCCAAATCGGCTGAGTTTACCTTCTCAGCAGCACATGATCCTTCTCCAAAATAGATCATATCCTAGTCCACAAAGATAATCTTAGCAAATACAAAAAAGTTTATATAATACCATGTATCCTGTCAGACCACAACAGTATGATCTTATCAATTAGCAACAAGAAAAAACAACAGAGAATACATAAATACTTGGAGGCTGAATAATAGTCTTTTAAATGAAGAATGGATCAAAGATGAAATGAGAGCAGAAATCAAGAAATTCTTTGAAAGGAATGAGAATGATTGCACAGCATATCAAAATCTCGGGGACAGTTTGAAAGCATTCTTTTTTTTTTTTTTTCAGGGCTGAGGATCAAACTTGGGGATTTGCGAGTGCTAGGCAAGTGCTCTGCCACTGAGCTAAATCCCCAACCCCTTGAAAGCACTCTTAAGAGGTAAATTTATAGCACTGAATGCCTTCATCAAAAATGAGGAGAGATCCCAAATGAAGAAACTTATGCTTCAACTTAAATCCCTTCAAAAAGAGGAACAATGCAATCCCTAATCCAAGAAAAGACAGGAAATAACTAAGATCAGAGCTGAAATCAAGAAATTGAGAACAAAAACAACAAAAACAACACAAAGAATGAACAAAAGAAAGAGTTGATTCTTTGAAAAATTACATAAAATTGACACACCCCTAGCCAACCTCATCAAAATGAAGAATGAAGTGAAGCAAATCAACAAAATCAAAGATGAAAATAGAGACATCACCACTGACTCAACTGAAATCCAGAGGATTATCAGAACTTATTTTGAAAAACTATACTCTGGAAGACATAGGAAAACACCTAGCCACATACAACATTCTCAAATTAACACAGGAGGACATTAAAAATCTAAACAAACCAATCTTAGGTAGCAAAATTGAAACAGCAGTCATAAGTCTTCAAAAAAAATAAATAAAAAGCCCAGAACCTGATAGATTCTCAGCTGAGTTCCATCAGATCTTTCCAGAAGAATTAATACCTCTCCTTAGTAAACTATTCCATAAAAATGAAAAGGATAGAAGCCATAGAAATAGATTTTATGAGACAAATATAACCCTGATACCAAAACCCAACAAAGACACATCAAGAAAAGAAAACTACAGACCAATTTCCCTAATAAACATAGACACAAAAATCCTTAATAAAATTCTAGCAAACCACATCCAAAACACATCAAAAAGATAATATATCACAATCAAGTGGGCTTCATTCCAGGAATGCAGGGTTGGTTTAATATACACAAATCAATAAATGTGATTCACCACTTAAACACAATTAAAGACAAAAACCAAATGATCATCTCAATTTTTGCGGAAAAGGCCTCTTACAAAATTCAACACACATTCATGCTCAAAATTCTGGAGAGGATAGGGATCAAAAGAACATACTTTAATTTTGTAAGCATCATTTATGACAAATCCATAGCCAACATTATACTTTCATCACTCTTATTCAAAATAGTCCTTGAAATCCTAGCCAGAGCTATCAGAAAAGAGAAGGAAATCAAAGGAATTTGAATAAGAAAAGAGGAAGTCAAGCTATCTCTATTTGCCGATGACATGATCCTGTACCTAGAAGACCCAAAAAGCTCTATAAGAAGACTTCTAGAACTTATAAATGAATTTAGCAAAATGACTGGTTACAAGAGTAACACTCATAAATCAATAGCTTTTCTACACTCCAGCAGCAATTCTGCCGAAGAAGAAATCAGGAATCCATCCCAGTCACAATAACCTCAAAAAGAATAAAATATGTGATCATTAATCTAACAAAGGATATAAAAGACCTCTACAAGGAAAACTATTGAACATCAAAAAAGAAATTAAATAAGACCTGAGAAGATGGAAAAATATTCTATGTTCTTGGTTAGGCAGAATCAATCTAATTAAAATGGCCATTCTGCTGAAAGCCCTGTACAGATTTAATACAGTTCCCCTCAAGATACCAATGACACTCTTCATGGATAGAAAAAGCAATTCTAAAATTCATTTAGAATAATAAGAAACCCAGAATAGCCAAAAGATTACTAAGCAAGAAAGATGAAACAGGAGGTGTCACAATACCTGACCTGAAATTATATTACAGAACTACAGTACCAAAAAACAGCATGGTATTGGTATCAATAGAGACATGAAGACCAATGGACAGAACAGAAGATATTGAGACAAATCCACAAGTCTTTAACCACCTGATCTTTGACAAAGGGATCAAAAATATAGCATGGAGGCAAGACAGCCTGTTCAACAAATGGTGCTGGACGAAATGGACAGCCATATCCAGACAATTGAAACTAGATCCTTAACTCTTGCCCTGCACAAAAGTCAAATCAAAATGAATCAGAGAATTAGGAATTAAAACAGCAACTATACAATTGCTAGAGGAAAAAATAGGATCAATACTCCATCACATCAGTGTAGGCCCTTCTTCCTTAACAAGACTCCCATAGCGTGTGAATTAAGCCAAGAATCACTGAGTGGGATGCAATTAAGCTGAAAAACTTCTGCGGAGCTAAAAATTAGTCAAGAATGTCAAGAGAGAACCTACAGAATAGGAGAAAATTATTGCCTGCTATGCTTCCAACAGGGGACTGATATACAAAATATACAAAGCACTCAAAAAACTAAATACAAAAACACAAACAATTCAATCAATAAATTGGCTAAGGATCTAAACACCAACTTCTCAACAGGGAAAGTTAAAAAAAAATACACCAGTATATATATGAGAAAATGTTCTACATCACTAGCAATCAGAGAAATGCAAATCAAAACTTCACTGAGATTCTACCTCATTCAAGTTAGAGAGGCAAAAAAATGAAGAAAACAAACAATAACAGATACTGAGGGCTGTGGGGAGAAAGGAACACTAACATACTGTTGATGGGACTGAAAACTTGTACAGCCACTCTGCAAAGAAGTGTGGAGATTCCTCAAAAAACTAGGGATGTAACCACTATACAACCCAGCTATAGCACTCATGGTTATTTTCCCAAAAGAGCTAGAACTGGCTAAATACAGAGACATGCTACATCAATGTGTATGGCATCTCAATTTATAATAGCTAAACTATGGAACCAACCCAGATGTCCCTTGCTGGATGAATGGATTCAAAAATGGTAGTATAGATTTATGCAATGAAGTTCTACTCTATTAGAGAGACCAACATCATGGCATTTGCAGCCAAATGGATAGAAATGGAAAAAGTAACACTGAGTGAAATATCCCAAACACAGAGACGTAAGGGCTGAATATTTTCTCTCATATGTGGAAGCTAGAGTAAAACCTAAGACAGGATAAAAATTAGCTAAGTTTAATTAATAAACTCACCAAAATTGAAATTTCACATAAGCTGGGAGAACCATTTCTTTGAAGGTGGAAGGATGGGGGAAGGAGTGAGACAGGGAGAGGAGGAAAGGGTAAGGGAGATTATCAATACGATTGGGTACACTGGACTCCCATGAGAAGCCCAACTACACACTGGCAGGCAGAGAAACTCAGAAATTTCAAAAATTAATAAACATGTATGTGCTCATTTCCAATTATAGTATGGGGTATTACAGAGGAGCCATGAGATTGGGGAATGGATGAAGGAAGGTAGATCCTGGAATAGGATTGGCTTTAATTTACTTTGTCAATATCCATGTATGCATGAATATGTAACAACAAATCCCTCCAATAGGTAAGACTATTTTGAACAAAAAACAAACAAATAACAGTGTCCAATACAGTACTCATATATAAACACCTGAATGTATGTCGTTTTGTAATAAATGAGTGTTTCTGGCTTGAAACAGACAGCTTCTTCTCTCCACTGACTGCATAATTGAGATGTAGTTCTCACTTTTGCAGAAAGCCTGTAGGGTAGAAAAGGAAAAGCAAGTCCAGGTTGGAGGGCAATGGAAAATTTTGAAAGACACATGGCCTTTAAGGCCTAACTTCATTATTCCCCATCAGACCTACACAAAGAACTTTTCCTGTTGTCTCTCTCACCTCCTTCCTGCTTCTGGATTTCTTTCATATTCTTATCTTAGTTGCACATGGCTTCTTGGAAGTGATTTTATTAAAATGCATTTGAGGCAGTTGCTGGCCCATTAGCACCTTCTTGCATCCAGCTGTGTCAGATAAGCACTGAGAGACTTTTAATTTTCTCAATTAAGAAAAGTTGTCGCTCCAGAGACAACTGAGAGTCTTCTGGGTCTACCCAGGATGCAATAATACCACAGTAAAAATGGTAAAAATGACACAGTTGCTATACCTTGGTGGCTGATAGTCATGCAGTTCTATCAAGGTCCTGAGCCTAAGGGTAATGTCTCCTGCAGCAGCCAAGTCCCCCTGGCAATATATAGCAGATTCTAGTTCATGAAGATCAATGAGGATTCCTTTTCAAAGCTGCAGTAAAACAAGAGAGTAAAAGATCTACGAGCAAAATTACTGCAATACATAGATATTGCCAGTTATTATAACTTTGTCCCCTAGGAAGGAGGGTAATATTAAATATAAGATGCTTGCTTCTGTTGGGGATCTTGAGGGATTGGGTACTAGAATTTAGAGGCAGGAAGTAGAGAAAGCTCAAATACTTTGCATAATAAGGAAAAAAACTTGCCAAATAGCAATCCTTAAGAAGAAAAGAAGCTCCTGGGGATAATTGCAAAATCCAGAATATATGCATATTTTATACACATTTTATATTATTTTGTTAAAATCATGTAAGTTTGCTCAAAATAAAAAATTAAAAAAAAAAA
>PVKS010022751.1:0-33284 GCA_004027875.1 Aplodontia rufa
AAAAAAATAAAAAAAAAAAAAAAAAAAAACTAGTCATCTCTACTAGTTGCAATCATTCGCTAAACTGTTAAGTTCCTTATGGGAAGGGTCTATATCTTAATACTTCTAAGTTTAAGTAATTTATACTCAGTAGGTGATTAATAACTGCTGAATTAATTAATTGACATAGAATTATGTTTAAAACATTTGCTAACTTTTCTAACCTGCACGTTCAAACTTAACACCATAATGTGAAAGGCTTTTTAACAAATTTACCCATACATCCTTCCCAAAGTCATCTCTTGTTACCTCCTACCTTATCCAGTATGTGCCCTTTGAACTAGCCACACAACTATTCACCATTCCCCAAAAGCTCTCCCAGATGCTGTTCCCTCTACCAGATCAACTACTTCTTATCATTCTTCATGAAGCCTTCCCTTGCTCCTCATTCACTTGACTCCAAAATTTTGCGACGGTCTCAGTTCTATCTCTTGCTTCAGGGAGGTTGTCTTACATGTCTGGCATATCACCTTACAATCTTGGCATAGTGCCTAGCATGTAGTCTTAGTTAAATCAATAAATCAATGACTGAACCAATAAAGCTATCAAGCAACCACCAGGGAGCTTCAAAAGGATCACACGCTCTGTCTACCTATGCTCTATCACAGTTTGTGGGAACTTAAAAAAGGTAAATCATGCATAAATTTTTATAGTAGTACTCTACAAATGTTTCTGATTTTAAAATTTAATAAGTTAAAATATTTTATTAAATTATTTCCATGTTTCCACTCAACTTTCCTCCAAGAAAGCATCCAAGATGAATCTTAAAAATCATTTTCAAATGTCTAGGGATGTAGCTCAGGGGTTAAACATTTGCCTATCAAGCATGAAGCCCTGAGTTTAATTCCTAGTACTGCAAAAACCATTTTAAAGCTTATGAATCCAACTTTCAAGTCTTCTAATTTGTGGGAAAAGTACAAGACAATAAACTGATTTCTCCATCAGTGTCCCAAAGCACAAGCATCTACCCACCATCCTGCAATCACAATTATAAGAAGAAAATACAGTATATTAATAGATTGCCCTGCTATCTTCAGATGATAAATTAAGATTTAAAGACGTAGAACAACTTGCCCAGGTGTTGCAATACTTTTATCTGACAAAGTAGATTTCAACCAAAACTTAATCAGAAGAAATAAAGAAGGCCACTACATCATAGTAAATGGAGCAATAGATCAGAAATAAATATCTATGCTCCAAACTCCAGCTCTTCCCAGGTATGTTGAAAAATACTCCATGGCATAAAACTACATGTGGACCCCAACAAGATAATTCTGGGAGAGTCTAATACTCTTCTATCACCAATAGATGATCATCAAAGCAAAAGAACACTAAACATCTCCAGAGTAAACAACTCCATAAATCAAATGCAACAGACATATATAGAATATTCCAACCCAAATTGGCTGAGTTTACCTTCTTTGAGTGGATCCTTCTCCAAAATAGATGATATTCTAGTTCACAAAGGAAATCTCAGCAAATATAAAAAAGTAGATATTAAACCTTGTATCCTATCAGACCATGATGCTATGACCCTAGCAGTTAACAGCAAAAATCATAACAGAAAATACATTTATACATGGAGATTGAATAATTCCCTAACAAATAAAGAATGGATCCAAGAAGACATGAGAGCAGAAATCAAGAAATTCTTGGAAGTGAATGAGAATGAAGACACAACATATCAAAACCTCTAGGACAGCATAGAAGCATTCTTACATGGAAAATTTATAGCACTGAGTACTTACATTAAAATTCAGGAGAGGTCTTCACTAAATAAGCTTATGTTCTACCTCAAATTCCTACCAAAGGAAAACAATTTAATCCCAAAGCCAGCAGAAGGCAGGAAATAATCAAGATCAGAGATGAGAACAATAACAACAAAAAAAAAAAAAACTGAAAAAAATAATAAAAAGAATCAATACATCAAAGAGCTGGTTCTTCAAAAAAATAAATAAAATTGACCAACACCTAGCCAATTTCACTAAAAGGAAGGAAATGAAGCAAATCAAAAAAGTCACCAAGGAAAAGTGGGTGATCACCAATGACCCCCTGGAAATCCAACAGATTATCAGAACTTATTTTGAAAAACTAAACTCCTCTATATTAGATAATCTGGAACATGGACAAATTTCTAGACACATTCAATATTCCCAAATAGACACAAAATGATATTGAAAGCCTAAACAGCCCAATAACAGGCCCTGAAATCGATATAACAGTTAAAAGCCTTCCAAAGAAGAAAGGCCCAGGATCTGATGGATTCACCACTGAATTTTACCACACCTATAAGGAGGAGCCAAAACCTCTCCTTATTAAGCTATTCCAAGAAATTGAAAGGGAGGGAACTCTCCCAAACACTTTTTATAAGGCAACTATAACTTGATACCAAAACCCAACAAAGACATATCAGAAAAAATAACTAGACACCAATAGATGAACATAGATGTAAAAATCCTTAATAAAGTTCTAGCAAACCACATTCAAAAACATACCAAGGGGGGTTGGAGTAGTGGCTCAGCAATTACAGTACTTTCCTGGTATGCATGAGGACACAGATTCAAACCCCAGCACTATGTACACGATGAAGTGCTGGAGCAATGAAAGCCACATGAAAAACTAAATAAAATTGATTCCCTCTCTCTCTCTCTCTCTCTCTCTCCTCTCTTAAAACAATAACAACAAAAATAAAACAAAGAAAAGAAAAAAAACATACACACATCAAGAAGATAATTCATCACAATCACGTGGGCTTCATTCCAGGCATGCAAGGCTGGTTTAACATATGCAAATCAATAAATGTAATTCATCCCTTAAACAGAATTAAGGACAAAACCACATGATCATGTCAATTGATGAAGAAAAGGCCTTCAATAAAATCCAGGAACCATTATGCTCAAAACGCTGAAGAAGATAAAGATCACAGAAACATATCTTAACTATCATAAAGGCCATATATGCCAAACCCTAGCTAGTATGAAACTAAATGGAAAAAAGCTGACAGCATTTCCATTAAACTTGGGAACAAGACAAGGCTGCCTGATTTCACTACTTTTATTCAAAATAGTGCTCAAGACCCTAGTTGGAGCAATCAAGCAAGACAAGGAAATCAAAGAGAGAAGAATAAGAAGAGAAGAAGTAAGACTATCCCTTTTTGCTGATGACATGCTCCTATATCTTGGAGACCCAAAAAACTCTACCAGAAAACTGCTTGAGCTTATAAACATATTTGACAAAGTGGCAGGCTACAAGATCACACTCATAAATCAATAGCTTTCCTATGTGCTAACAAAAAAAGGGCAGAAGAAGAAATCAGTAAATTGGTCCCACTCATAATATCCTCAAAAAGAATAAAATACTTGGGAATTAATCTATCAAGGGAAGCAAAAGATCTCTACAATGAAAATTATTGAACACTGAAGAAATAAATTGAAGGAGACCTGAAAAGATGGCAAGATGTTCCATGTTGTTGGTTTGGCAGAATTAATATAATCAAAATGGCCATTCTTCCAAAAGCACCATAGAGATTCAATACAATCCCCATCAAGATATCAATGTCATTCTTTACAGACACAGGAAAAGCAATTCTCAAATTCATTTGGAATAACAAGAAACCCAGAATAGTCAAAACATTACTCAGCCAGAAAGATATTTACAGGTGGTTTTGTAATACCAAATCTAAAATTATACTATAAAGCTGCGGTAACAAAAACAGCACGATATTGGTATCAAGATAGGAATAAAGACCAATGGAATTAGAATACAAGACTCTGAGACAAACCCACAAATCTTTAAACATTTATATTTGACAAAGGGGGTCAAAATATAACATGGAGGAATGACAGCCTATTCAACAAATGGTGCTGGACAAATTGAATAGCAACTTGCAGAAAGTTGAAATTAGATACTTATCTCTTACCTTGCACAAAAATCAGATCAAAATGGATCACAGAACTTGGAATTAAACCAGCTACCATACTGCTAGAAGAAAAGTTAGGAGTAACACTTTAGCATACGGGAATAGGCAATGATTTTCTCATCAAGACTCCCAAAGCAAAATAATTAAAGTCAAGGATCAATGAGTGGGATGTCATTAAAATAAAAAGTTTTTGCTCAGACCGGTCAAGATAGAACCTACAGAATGGGAGATAATAATGGCCTGTGATTCCTCCAACTGGGACTAATATCCAAAATTTACAGGGAACTAAAAAAAATATATAATATCAAAAGCACAAACAATCCAATCAAGAAATGGGCCAGAGAGCTAAGCATAAACTTCTCACCAGAGGAAATTGAGACAGTCAATGAATATATGAGAAAGTGTTCTAAATCACTAGTCATCAGAGACAGGCAAATCAAAACTACATTAAGATTTCACCTCACTCCAGTCATATTGGCAAAAATAGAGAATTAAACAATAACATGCTGGAGGGTTGTGGGGAGATAGGAACACTAGCACACTGTTGATGGAACTGCAGACTAGTACAGCCACTCTGGAAAGCAGTATAGAGATTCCTCAAAAAATTAGGGATGGATCCACCATAGAACCAAGCTATCTCTCTTCTAGGCATTTTCCCAGAAGAGCTAGAATCAGCACTTTACAGTGACTCAGTAAAATCAATGTTTGCATCAGCTCAATTTATGATAGCTAAATTTTAGAATCAACCCAGATGCCCTTCACTGGATGAATGGATCCAAAAGCTGTGGTATATACATACAATGTAGTTCTACTCAGCTATTAGAAACAACAATATGAAGCCTTTGAAGGTAAATGGATGGCAGTGGAAGAAATTATGCTGAGCAAAATTAGCCAAACCCAGAGAAACTCAAGGTTCAAATATTTTCACTCATTTGTAGAGGCTAGAGCATAACCCAGGCTTGGGTGAAAGGTAGTCACCCTCATGTACTAGAATCACCAAAGTCAAAGTAACACATAATCTAGGGATACCATAGATATGTAGAGATGGAGGGGGGAGGGAAAAAGTGGGAGGGAGGGGTGAGAGAGGGATGATAAGGAGGGATCTTGGAAGGGAATCAATAACGTAGCTTACTTTTTACTCACCTGAAAAGCCAAATAATACTTTTGAAAACTTATGAAATCATTTAATTCTGGAAAATGCACAATCATATATGTGTGTGTGTGTATGTGTGTGTGTAGATATGTATTGATATTTATGTTTATTTTAGGGGAGAAATACAGAAAAGTCAAGAGATTGGGGTGTGGGTGATGTGGAGGTGATTCTGGATTAGGATCGGGGCATATCATATTGATACTACATATGCATTTATGATTATACAACTACACAACTCCTCGATAAAATTATAAAAAATAGTTAAGAAAATTTTTAAAAAGCATCCATGATCACCTAAGTAGCAGCTTTCTATTTGTATAAACACAAACATGCAAATAAGCCAAGAAAATTGGTAGAATTGTTAATTTGCAAAACAATTTTGTGACTAACACTCTGAAGTTACATTTATATAATAAATTAATCTCACTGAAAAAGAAAAAAATCTGACAATGCCATATTATCAAGGTTTCTAAGTTAAAAATTTAATCACATAAACATCTGAAGTTTTTCAGAATAACAGAAATTTTTAATGCTACAAGAGAATGTCATTTGCTTTGATGTACAATGTGATTATTAAGCTAACTGATGGTGATTTAGGAAGCCTGAGTTCTAGTCCCTCTTTAACAACAGTTATGTTAACTTTGGTGAAGCACAATGTCTTTCAATCTTTTCACCCATATCTATCCTTTTAGCTCTCACATTTTCCAATTCTACATTTCTGGGGAAATTGGTATCTCATTTGTAAAATTAATTATGTTTCTTGGTCTACATTTGCACTCAGCATATCATATATATATATATATATTTTATATTTATATATATTTATATATGTATATATGACACAAAGAAGGAATCTGAAAAAAAGAGAGGGAGATGAAATAAGGAAAGAAGAGAGAAAAGAAGAGAAGGGAGAAAGAGACAGTGAGGAGAAAGAATAGAAAAAGAGAAAAGAAATACTTTGTCATCACGGTTCATGTTATCAGGGCTCAACTAAGAGTTGCTTGAAATTCTGCTGCATCCTTCAGAATCAATCTGAAAGATTTCAGACTTTGACTATTCTACTTCCAAAGGCAGAAGATGAGATAAAACAGGATTTCTTAGTCAACACCCTTAAAAATTTGATTTATATACTTGCCTGTGATCTGACTCCACACATTTCAAGCAACCTTCTTACTAGAACAGCTTTCAAGACTTCCAGGGACATGGTGTGATGGCCACACTGAAAAAAGTTTTGTAGCTTGCATAGGTTCTATTTTTCACTATAAATTGATAAGCTAGCATGTCACTAGATGATATCAAATGGTGACTATTGTGTTAACCAACAATCATCTAATTGTCTAAGTAAGCCAAAGGGCACAGAGGCAGAAATGGAGGAGGGAGGCAGAAAAAATTTACTAGCAGATCCAGTGCCAGCCTCCAAGGAACCACCTGTCATCCTGTACCTACTTCATGACATGTCCAGAGGGAGTGGCTTTCCTATGGAATCACAGGCAGGTGGCATTAAGGAGCAAGAGAGATTTCCTTGATATGACAGAAGCAGAGAAGATACCAGGAAACATTCTACCGTTCCCAGTTTGGATTTTCTTTTCTGATAGTCTGAGTTGGGTCCCAAATTTCAAATTTCTGTTGCTAGTCATTGTAGAGATTCACATTCTAGTAATTTTAAATGTACTGGCTAAAATCATTAAGTCTTCTATGTCATCAATTTGTGTCAGCTTTAAATTCCAGCTCCTCCTTGGATTGCCGACTTAGTCAAGTTACTTAACTAATATACAACATTTTCAAATCCTTATAATGAGCCTAATAGATCTAACCCATTAATTTGTTGTTCAGGTCAAATGACTATATATGTTGTACACTAAGAACAGTGCATAGGAGATAGTGAGTGCTCAATACTTGTGACCCGTAATAATAGTAAAAAGCTGTCATTAAAATGATTATGGTTGTCGCCCTCCTAGCGCAGCAGGCAGCTTGTCAGTCTCATAAAATGATTATGGTTGCTGGACAATGGTAAATCAGCATATTATAAATTCCCTAATTGTCTTGTAGAAACTTAAACACAGAGACGTATTTTATGTAACAAGTTTAACCTTTGTGTCAGGGCATATGGTAAGGCTCAAAAAATGTTTATTGAATAGAATATACAAAGAACATTTTCACAAAGCTGAGAACTAAACCGTGAATCACTATCATACTTTTCTTCCTACCTATGTCCTAAAATATCCCCAGACATCCCCTAGCAGTAGACACACATCTCATCCTATGAAGCCCATCCCACGTTGGTTTTCATCTGCAACACACTAGAGTCTACCAGAACACAACACTCCCCACTCTTTTGGTAAAATACTTCCAATCCTTCCCACAATCCATGACACTTTGCAACCTCATCCACACAGCAGATGCACCTGAAAATCATATCTTCTCCTCGGCTCCGTTGTTGTTACCAGCACCTCCAAGTCCTCAACTGTAAAATATCAAGGGCAAGTAAGGAATCCCAAAGCACGGCAAAATACCAAGGGTTTCTTTGGGTTACCAAAGACTCCGAGGCTCTGTGATCTTTGACTGGGCTACCAATAGGATACAGAGAAAAACACCCATTAGAAGCTAATGTGTAAATAAATGTGACGTCAAGGATGATTCCCCCAGATCCCTCCAGCACAAAGGCAATTACTGTATCCACATCTGGACACTCATTAGCAAAAGAATTTTTACCATAATCTTTTACTACTGGATGAAATTTTTAAAGGTTCACAATGAACAAATACACTAGGAGAAGATGAGAAATTTAAATAAAGTTAGCTGCAAAAAAAAAAGAAAAATGCCAGTAAACTATAAGGCAGAATTTTATTACTAAACAGACCTACACTGACAAAATTAAATCAACATTAAATAGAACTTTTAAAAAACATTATTTAGCAAGCATCAAGATTTTAAATATTGGGCATGAGTGGTGGCTTAGTGGTTACACGGTTGTCTGCCATGTATGAGTACGCAGGTTTGAACCCCAGCACCATGTACGCAACAAAGTGTCAGAGCAATGAAATTCACATGAAAAACTAAATAATAAAAATTGATTCTCTCTCTCTCTCTCTGTCCCTCTCTCTTAAAAAAAAAAAAAAGAGAGATTCTAAATATTTTCTGCTTATATCCAAAGCTATCACCAGTGATAGTACCAGCTTTGGATTCTACCTCTTGTCCTAGAAGGCTTTCTTTGGGCAAAAAGAAATAAACCAAAAAAAAAAAAAAAACTATCTGAGTCTAAATAAATCCATCAAAAAGAAAAGTAAAGTAGTAGCTGCTGTGACATGGTGAATTTCCTGATTTTTAAACTATTTAATTAAGCTTCAAACCAAAAAGGGAGCCATGAACTTTTTCCCTTTGGAAAGAGAGAAACAGCAGAATCACTTTTGTGTTTGAAATGAAACGGATCCACTGAGCATCCTCTGTAAACATTAAATAATGATCACACCATATCAAAATGAAAACCCTTTATTATTTATTGAACTGGATCCCATGCTCACAAGAAGCCTTTTAAATGAGATTCTCAAAGGACTATACAAATGCTCTTTCTTTATCACTCACCTTCATTTGAAAAGGTATCTTCATCCCCATTTCAGAGTGAAGGGTTAACAGAAAGGTTAAACAAATTATATAAACTTATAAGTCTGAAGATGATAGATACCAAGATTTATTATCCCTTGAGGACTAAAAGCCTTCCTTTGAAAAATTAAGCAACCTATCTAATTATTTTTAGGAGGGTGTTTCACAAAAGCATAATATTTTATCTGTACATCACGGTCTAGAAAGAAAAGTCACAAAATAATAACTGTGCTAAATAAAAAGCCAGTGTGGTTTCCAGCATCCTTTCTGTTCTCTGTACCCACCCATGTGGCTAGAGATTTGAAATGCTATTTAAGTCTCATTTTCCTTCAGAAGCTAACCTCTGTGGAATAAAATGCTGTTAAGGGAGGAAAATCTTTTCTGTCATTTGACTTTAACTTATGATAAATTAGCTTCAACTAGTTTCTTAGAAAATTGCCCAAGAAATGACTACAGAAAATTAAATACCAAGACTTCAAAGAGGCAAACACACAGCCTTCAAATTCCGACCTCAGAGAATAATCCTCCCTTTCTCATGCTTTGGAGAGATGTGAGTAAAGAAATCGTACTAGGGCATGGTAATGAACCATCTTTCAAATGACTTTTCTATCAATCTTCTTTTCAAAGGGTAATAAAGTGATGATTATTCCTAGGCAGCTTCTGGGAAGTTATCATCTCATTTCAATAGTCACTGGTAAAGGACTGCAGTCTGGCACCGTCACTGATGGTGATAAGGCCAAGAACTGGTTGGGAATTCAATAGACAAGGTGTAGGTTGTTAAAAGCTATTTCCTAGAAAATTAAAAGAGAGAGAGATCAAAAGAATTGTGTTGGGTCTTAACGAATTGGTAATCATTTCCTTCTAGATTAAAAATGCAAATCTGATCTATTGCCTAGTAAATGAAATCCACTATCATGTGAAGGTTTCGTTATTTCTTTTTTAAAAAACAGTGTTGAAAGCATACTGTGTGCCAAGCTTGGTGCTGAATACAGGTGACTGACTGGAAGCACAAGATGTAACAGTGACATCTGTGGCATGACTTCTAGAACCAGAGTAGCCAATCTCCTCCAAAATAACAGTCATAAGCAACAGTGACAGAAAGGATTTTTTTAGCATTGGTTGAAGGGCTGTTGAGAAAGCTGGGTCACCCAGCAATCTTTTTTGCAAAACCTCAAAAAACAACAGGTCCAGAAACACCAAAGCCATGTCAGATTTTATTCCTCAGAGCAGAAGTATATAATTGAAAAGCAAGATCAGAAGCAAGACACTTAATGTAAGAGAGCCAGGCAGAAGTCACTCCAGGAGTGTACAGCCTCATGGAAAGAAAATCCCATGCATTCGCTGCACCAGAGAGAATCCCTGATCTGGGCTATTTCTGTGGTTCCCAGATTCAGATTCTATCTGTGATGCAGGATTTGTGCTCAGAGAAGGATTATGCGGTCTGCTTTTCCTTGGGGGGGTCCTAAAACCAGTCCTGGCCATGTCTTCATATTTACCCTAATTCTCTAGTCCCAACTTGAGCCTACTGCCCTGGCAGATAGGGTATGGGATGTATTTCTGAATTCAACATTTGCCTGGAAATCAAAAATTTTAGCACTTAGTAGAAGTCTAAACTTGAAACAAACAAACAACAACAAAAAGAAATGGGACATAAAGCTCTTTGAGGGCAAAGATATTCTACATTCACTTTCGTATCCTCATCACTCCTGTGGTATAGAACAGGCACTTAATATCTGCTGCATGAAATTGAAAAACATGAACATTTCACTCTTGTGATCATAAATCAAAGTTGATTGTCACATCATATCTAAGCAATCCTAGCAGTTCATCTTTGTAAAATGTTATTCTGTAGAGTTTTCTTTAAGTTAAAAAAAAAAAAGCACACCACAGAAATTTGAAATCAAAATGTATTTGTTTTCAAGTTCCATTCCAAGTAACATTAGTATTTGGCCAATAAATTGATGACTTTGGTTTGGCCCTTGAATAAGCAAACTCTGCCTCTTACCATAGTTGAAAACAGCACTGAAGTACCAACAGATCTTTTATTGTTCATAAAATAGAATAAAGTTGGTAAGTCCCTCAAAAAGTATTAACATTTTATCCTCCCTCATTGCCAACCAAGAAATCACCCAAATTTCCCACCTGCCACCCACCCCCATAAGTAAAAGGAATATAGATTAACCCTTGTAGCAACTCAAGCTTCGAAGAATCACACAATCATTGGCAAACAAAATCCTTGATTTTCCACCCCACTGTGCAGCAGTTTCCCTGAAGTATAACCTAAGAATGCAGAAGTATATAATTGAAAAGCAACTCTGAAGCAAGATACCTAATGTAAAGACTAAAGATAAAGCTAAGCTGAATTTTTCAACCCAGGAGGTTTGCTGCTGGCAGATTGGAACATGCTATAATAAAAAAGAGATGCAAGGGGAGAGCGGGGAGGATTCCCAGCTCTCCACCTCTGCTTGTGTGCAAATCTCACTCTTGTTCTGAGGTAGGACAACCCCACCTAGTGCACAAGAGGCACACTGACCCCTCGAAAATGCCACACAGTGCACCTTCCAGAGATCCTTCACTTCAGGCATCAGAAACTGATGACATATTTTCAAGTCAGATTAAAGCCATCAGAACTCCATACTGGAAGGAAGCAAATACCTGCAAACACGTTTTCAGTCTGAAAGCATGTGTTTCCTCATAAGACCAAACACAAAGTCATTTAGACTGTAATATTACATATACAGCTTTGGAGAAGGAAGTGGCATAATAGAGGTTGACCTAGTCAGCTCTGTGACTGATAGTACCCCTGAGCTCAAGTGAAGAAAAACCTTTTTTAAATAATTTCCAGTTTTACATATCTTTGCACAAAAAAAAAAAAGTAAGGGCATTTGTTTTAGATTTCCCTTCTTTTATCCTTCGGAAGGAACCTAAAATGCCCAGACATTACATGGATTACAGATAATACTCAAAACCAACTACATTTCCTCAGGATACTAACTTTTTGCTGGTTAGTTGGTACAGGAATGTGCTCTGTTCTGTGCAAATACACCTTTACTCAATCGTTTCCCTGTTGTTGCTTTTCAAAGCTCTTTGCTGCTAGATAGGACAGAGGAGCAAGTCAAAGAACTTCTTCATGTACATATATATACATTAACAATCTGTGAGTAAGATGATGAATAGCAGTGGTGGGGCGGGTAGAGTCTGCACACATAGTGAGAAAATAAATTAAATGCATGCCCCTGGTCCTTTAGTGCATAGCATTCTGCTCCAAGGGCTCTGAGTGACCACTCAAAGCAGTGAGGTATAAAGGAGCAGTATTCCCAGCTGACTAGTCCAAGTGTCTTCATGTGGAACCTGAGGATGGAGAATGCATGCAAGACATCCACACAGAGGTCAACCTCCAGGACAGCCAGTTCCCTGTACCAATGAGGCCTTTGTGCAGGGGCAGAGGTGAGGCTCAAGGTGTGTTCCAGGGAAGCCCACAGTGTGAGGCCATCCTGACCGAGGATGTGATGTGATCAGTTACATCACTCTCCATCACCATAGAATCCATGCAGAAAGGATGGCAGCCATCACCTTGCTTAGCTCCCTTTTAGAGCCGTGTATGATCTTCTGGGGAATTTCTATTCTTTTCTCTTGCTGGAGGCCCCTCAGCTGGTTCTGTTTTCCTCTCAAATCCAAGGCTGGAACTTACGGATCCAGGGGAATAGTCATTTCTTTTCAAATCTACAAAGAAGACAAGACAGTTGTAGGAGACCCCAAGAACACATTGATCATGCAGATAGACTGGACTTGAGGTTTTGTCAGGTGTTCAGGGGAGATTCTGCTTCCCCAGGCCATGGATATGTGGAACCCAAAATCTCCAGCCCTGATCCAACCAAGTCCCCACCCACACTCCAGTGCTCATGCGCAACTCTAACTCTCCTTGCTGTACACAGGGTGGTAGAGGAGAGATTTGGTTGATTCAATCTGCAGTGCCCCATAGGTTCAACCCGGCCAGAGTTAAGAAAGGGAAAAAGCATTGTCACTGTCGAATCATGGGCAGACAGGAGGGTCAGTCAAAATGGTAGACTCTAGATTTCAGGGGACAGCTTTCTGCAACAAAAGTGTACCTCAGGTTCGGCACCACCTAAAAAAGCTTTATCCAGTAATCAGATTCTGAGTTTCCTGAGTCCCCCTCCCTTTCACTTGAAAGAGGAAATTAAAAGAAAACATTCACAGGGGTAAATGGCAAATCCATATCCATACAGATTTTCTCCATGTCCATATAAGGATATGGAGAAAAAATAGCTTTAAATGTCTGTGTACCTTTTTGTAACGTGCTGACTAAATTTGGTATCCTTAAACGTGTATTTCCAGGGCGCTGGGAGCGTCACTCAGTTCCAGAGCACATGTTAAGTGTGCAGGAGGGCCTAGGTTCCAGCCCCAGCACCAAAACAGGGGAAACGTATTTTTTTTTTGTATTTTCAAATGTTAAATGGAGATTCTCTGGTTATAAAAATAATACATATTTTAATAATAACCAATATCTATTGAACACAGACATACATTAGTTAATTCAATCTTAACACCAACTGTATGAGACAGGTATAGTCATCCCCAATTTCTAGATGAGGATACAGAACCCCAAGTTCATATAGCTAGTAAAAATCAAAACTGGCACACAAGCGCAAACTGCCTGGCTCTAGATCCAAGATCTTAAACACTGTCCTAAACTGCCTCTCTGTAAATAACTAAACATGAATATGAAAATAAAACACAAAATTTACTTCCACTTGTTTTCCAGACGAAGCTTTCTTTTTAAATACATATCACCAAACATCTCAGTAAATAAAGATATTATTTCCACTTAAGTGGTGGTTGAATACTGAGGTTTGGAAAGAAAACACAGATTGCATCTAAAGATGGAGAAATTATTGAATCACTTACTTAAAATCCACCAGTGTATTTTAAAAATGATCTCAACCTTAATGGTTACAGAACAGCTAGTGGATTCAAGAATTGGAAGCAGAACATGACGGCTCAATCTCTCTGGCTCCTGGTTGATTAGATGTAGTGCATGTGTCTTCAAGAATTGAGACTTCCCTGTCCAGGGTATAATGAATCAGGCTGGGAACAGGCCAGCGCCTGCGGACAAGGAGCTAAGGAGTCGGACTCCAGCTTGCAATCATGTGATGACTCAAATGTTTGTCAGCTTCTGCTTCCCATTAAGGCCCTTCCCAGGAGGCTCTGCTACCTCTCAGCCCAGGCTCAGTCTGAGCTCCTAGTCACCATGGAGGAGGCTGAAGTGCTGGGCACTGATCTCTCGGTCAGTCTGGTGCGTGATATGTGAGACAGAGTCCTGGGCAGCTATGTGAATTGGGCTCTTTCCCTTTTGACTGCTCCCTCCTTGTCTCCCCATCCAACATATACACAACGACCCCTGGCATATACATAACGACCCCTGGCCTACACACTACATTCCTACTGGAGCTGGAGGCCAGCTCCAAATCTCAGTTTTTTGCTAAGTCTTGCCAACAAAAGCTCCCCTTCCCTTTACATTGTACATTTATACCTACTGCATCCCAGATTACAAAGATCCTGGGGTGATACTCTTACTGATTTCCAATCCAGACTATGATATATATATTTTTAAGAGACAGGATCTGGCTACATTACCCAGACTGGCTCCTGGACTCAGATGAACCTCCTGCCTATCCTCCCAAGTATCTAGCACTAGAGGCTTATGCCACCACAGGCAGCACAAGGGCGTGATAATTTTTTATAAGTTGGGGAGGGGTGCTCAGCTTAAAATATGTGAAAGTCCAGCATCAGAACAAGTTTGGTTGAGCTAAGAAAAAGAGTGAGCCAGGGAGCATACATGAAGCACCCTCCTGAGACAAAATTAAAGAATATAATGGAGCTAGGATTGCCAGTTTGGAGGGCACAGACCTCCAGCTGTTTGCTTTTATATGAGGGATATTTTCCATGGTGATTGTTTTGGTTTCAGAGAAGCTGTGCTGTATTTTAAGAACAATCACAACGAGTATTTAAACTGGTGGGTTTTTGAGCTAGGGTTGTAGGTCAGTGCTAAAGCACTTGCTTTGCAAATGCAAGGCCATGATTTGATCCCCAGCACTGCAAAAACTAAATAAAATGGCAACCTTTTATTATGAGAAGCACACTTTAATAGAAAGTCATTTCCCTGTGGACACCCCCCTCCACCAAGTATTCAATGGCAAATTAGAATAGAATCAAAATGCCATAAAGCAGGCTGGAATCAGAGGCGGGGCCCTATTCTGATTTCACGATTTCACCCCAATTAAGTCAGTGGAACTTTTCCCTGGGAGTGACTGTAACAAGTACTGGGCCCCAGGTTGTTTTATCACATTTTGGCAGAACCTAAAGTAAATCCCTGTCCTTTTAATCCCTTTAGAGTCTTGAAAATTTTGCAGTCAGAAAGTCAGGCTCTGCGAATGACTGTGAATGAGATAAAAATGTGATTAAGATTTTCTACTTGATCCCAGGTTACAATAGATGTTTTTGTATGAGAGATTTATTTAGAGAAAAGTAGAATTGTTTGTGGCATACCCGGGAGTTTGAGCTTCCGGCAACAGGAGTTGCAACGATGTTTTGCAATGAAGTTTCTAATTGCATCTTCCCCTAAATTGGCTGGTCCAAACACCATTCCTCTTGATCTAGAGGAAATATCAGAATATCAATTAGATCATGGCTAAGAAAAAGGAACTCAACTAGGCTTCTCTAAGATACCGAACAGTATCCCATAGTAACCCAGGAACTTGAAGGAGCCAACAAAGAACAGAGCACTTTGGGGAAGCAGCAATGTTAGGTTTGCAAATTTAAAATTCAAATGCACTTAAATCTTTGTACCCAACTCCAAGACCTACTGTGAAACTCATTTCAACGCTAATCTGATAGAAGAGTGAATTTTCTATGTACCACATTAAAACAAAATACAGTGAAACCCTTTTTAATGCATATGGGGTGAGAGAATGACATTCATTACCAAATGTTCTAGTAAAATATCGAAAGGTAAGGTATAAAGTAAATTTGCTATTGGAACACACCTTCTAAAATGATGCATATACATCACTGCAAACCAAATACTTTCCTCAAGATAATCTTCCTCAAAAATAATTACCTGACTAAACCCTAGAGAAAGTGTTTATGGCGTTTTCAAAAGCTGCTTTCTAAGCTACAAACCGCTGTAACTGGGCTCTTTATAGAACAACAAAACAATTAGACATTGTTTTCATGGAAGTAAACCAGGTAGCTTAAAGTAGGTGGCAAAATCACCAATAGAATCAGTATCTCTAAGGCACATTTTGAATATTCTATCATTGTGTCAGATCCCTGGCAGATTCTAGGATCACTGTCCATCCATTATCATATCACCTGTAACCAGCATTCTTCTGACTATGGCATTCCACACACCACACAATACAGCACACCAGGAACACTTCCAAAGAAACTTTATAACAGCTAATACTTTATTTTAATGACATGCAGAGTGGAAACAGCACATTTAAAAATCTGAACTCAATTACCGCTCTTAAATACCATGTCTTAAGAAAAAAGCAAAGCAAACTATCACAAAGGAAAACAATAAACTTCTCTTCTGAGGAATGCGGTTTTTCAAAAAGGACATGGTGTAAAAATGGACTTTTTTCCATCCAAGTACTGAAACATTTATCTCAATTTCCACTTCCTTTTGGCAGAAGAACAGTAGCTGCTCTGAAGATGTGCCAAGCTCAGAATGAGGGCTGATGTCAGTTTGATCTCAGATTGCCTCTTTGCTCTGTGGCGAGTAGGTGGAGGATATCTCTTGGGAAGACAGAGTGGAAAGACACTAAGGATTAACTTTCCTGGTCACTCAATCACTCTTAGAAAGGACAGCTCTGGTGGTATTTACCCGGCTGCATAAGCTGCCTGCCTCTTGTTAGCTATGCCTCTCTTTCATTCCATCTGGTAAGGCACCACTTCAATAAGGTGAAATTGAAGGTGGCAAAAAAAGTCAAATCACTTGGTATTTAGGCCAGAACGCTACAATCCCAATAAAGTGAAAAATAACAGCATTAGTCAGGCATTAACATAGAAGATTTCCTTTCCACAGTCTCTCCAACATGTCACTTGTTCACCTCCCATGCCTGCCATTTCTGTCCTCCCAGAGAAGCACAAAAACCCCCAACTTAGAAATAACATTGATTCTCAGATAAAAGCTTTAAGCTAAATCAGTTTCTCCTATGAGCTTTGTGAAAGTCATGACAAAAGGATCAAAATTACTACAAAATGAATATATCAGGGATTCGGCCACTCCCCACGCAGGGGAGAGTGATGGACTGTGGGCACATTGATTTGTACCTACACCCTACAGTCAGCCCAGGGTCCTGCAGTCCAGATAATCTGGTTTAAAAAAAAAAAATACAACTAGCTGTTTTCCAGATTTTTCACAACACAGGAAAAGCAGGTGGTCGCTTGGTTCCACAATGCAAGGAAACGCTAATTAGTGCCATCTATACATAGATTTACTAAAGAACATCTCCTCGTTTCAAGCTTGTCAGATGCCCAAAACCATCAAGGCAGTAATCTAAAATGATATAGTCCCAAACTACCAATAAAACATGCAGAAGATTAGAGAAAGTTGAGACAGGAAGCATTAGAAACAATACTAGAATGTACACTACAAAAACACCTCCCTTTTGATAGAGGATTATTCCCTTTTATTGACTCTTTCTCCCTGTATGCCAGTCATCATCTTACCTTACTGAACCTCAGCTTTATCATTTGCAAACTAGAACTGAAAATGCTTTACTTCCAATGTTGTTGCAAAGGCTAAAATAAATAACATATGTGAAAGCGTTGGCTTAAATTGGTGTTTTTCAAACTTTAATTCACACCAAATCACTGGGAGATCTTATCAAAATTCAGATTCTGATTCAACAGGTCCAGGAGGTCCTTCCATGTGGCACTTGTAACAATCTCCCGTGGTGCTGCCCTTGTTGGTCTGTGGTCCAAGCTTTGTGTAGCAAGGGCTTCTGACACAGAAGTTATTAAGAAATGAGAGGCTCGTTGAACTAATTAGATGTAATTCTCATTGAACTAATGAGTCATGAGAAAATAGGACTTCTTGTTATTGTCGCCATGAAGACTAACTGCACCCAAAACTGAGTGATCCCACAAAACCAAGCAGGCCATGGGGATGCCATACCATCCATTTCCAGAGTTCTCATCTTCGAGTCATAAAAAATAAAGTTGCCATAGGACAGAAATTCTCAAGTTCTCAACTCTGGTTGTCCACAGAATCCTATGGAGAACTTTTAGAAATTACAGACATGAGGTCCCTATCTTTGGAGATTCTAATTGGAGGCCACTCTTGGGCATCTTTTGTATGTTTGTTTAATGCCACAGGAGACCTAAGAGAAACTGAGACCCACTGCCTATATAATGCAATTAAATACTTAACTTTCAAGTGGATAATATAATCTTAGAATTCTAAAAAATGTGATATTCAGGTCATATTAAGTGCTGTAAGCCAAAGTCAGAATTTAATGAATGATAGAATATATGTATAAACTAGGTTCATTATATATACCAAAAAAATCTTCACTGAAAAATTATAAAATACATACTTACTAAACAATGTTCCTAACACAAACCAAGGACACATAGGGCTACTGAAGAAATAATATTCTTAGTTAAAAACACTCAGTTGTTTTACAATGAACAATAATAATTCCTTACCTAATAATGTAATCTTAGAATTCTAAAAAATGGGATATTCAGGTCATATTAAATGATGTAAGCCAAAGTCAGAATTTAATGAATGATAGAATATATATATAAACTAGGTTCATTACATATACCAAAAAAATTTCACCAAAAAATTATTAAATACATACTTACAAAACAACATTCCTAACACAAACCAAGGGCACATAGGGCTACTGAAGAAATAATATTCTTAGTTAAAAACACTGTGTTACAATGAATAATAATAATGTCTTACCTAATATGTACCCTAAGGATTACAGCATGGATTTCATAGTCAAATAAATATCATGGGAATTACATGAAGTATATGAGCAATATGATCACCTTATCCTATCTCACCTAATCAAATTAAATACCTAACATACTTTTAGTAGATAGGTCTTTGCATAGAAGCCAATTGACAGGACCATATTTTGATTCAGTAAAATAACAGAAGATTAAAGCAGTGCATATTTATGAGTTCTCTGGGAGGGAAAGTAAAAACATCAGGTTTTATTGTAGCGTAACTGCCATGTATGTAGTTTTATATATATTTTCTACCACCCATGACCATGTACAGACACTTAAGATGACTAAGAATTAAAAATGTTAAATGCCAGCAGTTCTCAAAGTGTGGTCTATGGACCAGCAGCATCAGAGTCACCTGGGAACTTGTGAGACAGGCAGATTATTTGGCCTCACCCCCAACCTACTCAATCAGAAGCTCTGGAGGTGGAGCCCCACAATCTGTGCTTTAACAAGTTCTCCTGGTGATCGTGATGCAAACTCACGTTTGAGAACCATTGTTGTCTGCCATATTGATCAGTCCTCAATCGGCACCATCACTTCTTTTTACTCCACCTTTAACAGAAGAACACAACCTCAGATCCTTTAGTGTCAACTCTTCCAAAAAGCCTGCTGATGGGACAAAACATCCTTGGGAATTCCAAGGACAGGCAGATGACTCATCCCTCTATATAACTTTGGCTCCAAATTAAGCCAGACAATCTGAGCTTCGTATTTAAGCCCCACTGTTTTGACTTTTCATAGCTCTGTGGTTCCTGGATAGCAAATTTACGTCTTCAGCTTTCATTTTATACGCATGTGATAGAAGACAATGCCCATGATAAGATGCAATGATTCCACTGTGAAGACAACAAAGGCCACTGTGCTTCTCGTGCGACATTGTTTTCATGTCAAATTCTGCACAAGCTAAACTTACGCGCATTTTTCTTGTGTTTGGGCTGCCAAGAAACTCAAAGTCAAATCTACAACCAAATTCTGGCTACTGCATTGACCTTTATAATTTTCATTTATACATACTGTTGGGAACATGAGGCTCGGCTGGCTTGTAGAAGAATTGGTGGTAAACAACTCTAAGGGGTCCAGCTGGCTTGTAATTAGCAAATTGCCTGAGCATATGACTAAGCTATTCGGCCATTCATTTGTTACAATTGGGGAAAGGTGTTTGCATTGTACCCTATTGGTTGCTCTAATGGATAAATAGAGTAGCAGCTAGTCAGGTAAAGCAAGCGGCCCAAGAAGGAAGTAGCCAAAGAAGAGAAAGCAGCCAGAGAAGCAGCAGCAGCAGCCAGAGAAGAAGCAGCCAAAGAAGCAGCAGTAGCCAGAGAAAAGCAAGAAAGCAAGCAGCCTCGTCCTGAAGGGAGAAAGCAGAGAAGACGCATAGAACCGGAGAGATCAGCAGAGACGGCAGAGATCAGCAGCGGTAGAAGATGCAGGTCCCGTGTTCCAGCCGCCGGCGTTCACCCCCTGGTTCCCGGCTCCCCAACCCTTCCTAACTCAGCCCCTCGGAGGACGGCCCAGCGTTGGGTCGTTCTGCCCGTTCCTCGCTCTGGAGTGCAGCGGGGAGCGACTCCTTTCCCCATCCCTGCCCTAACTTGGCCCCTCGGAGGACGGCTCAGGCTTGCTGGGTCATTCTGTCCATTCCTCTCTCTGGAGTGCAGCGGGGAGCGACTCCTCGCCCCATCCCCTTCCTACTCGGCCCCTCGGAGGACGGCTCGCTACCTCGTTCTGCCCGCTCCTCGCACAGGAACGCTGCGGGGAGCGACTCCTCTTCCCCGATCCCCAGCCCTGTCCTGCCGGCGCCCGGTTCCCAGTGTCCTGCTGGCCCCCCAGGGAACGGCTAAGGTCCCCCAAGGCCGTTCCACCCGCTCCCCACTCCAGAACCCTGGGGGGAGCGACACATACTAATCCAACTCCAGATTTAACGATTTTATTTCCAGATTTTATTTTTATACATATTTTCTTATCTAAAATCTTATTGCTTTAGATCTATGAACAAAAGCTGTTTCAAAACCTTTCTAGGATCTAGGCAACAAGCATGTATGTTTACAAATTATTTTAAAAGCAATTTACCATTTCAACAGTGTGCAGTGCATACATGTATTGAAACATTACATGATACCCTATTAATACGCATAATTTTTACATTTTTGTGTAAGAGTTAAAGAATAATTTTCAAAATAACATGTACAAGTTAAATGCAATTTTCTAAATGATAACACACAAATTAACTTACTCTTTGTCTTCAGGTTTTATAACAGATGGATCTGTCAAATCTTCTCCAACACCTCAAAAGAAAAAAACAAAATTCATTTAGCAAATGAAGGTTTCATTTTCTTTTAAGTTCAGGAAAATAATAATCAAGTTCTAGCTTCTTTCTTTCAAAGCTTATAATCACTGTGTAATAAATTAAACATCATATGAATTAAGTGTATTATAAAAATTTTCCAGGAATCTTTGGAAATTTTAGTGAAGGCACTGTTTCCCACAGTTCCCTCTGTTATAATAAACATGTCTACCAAAAATGAATGTTTTAGGGCTGGAGTGGTGCCTCTGTGGTTATGGTGCTTGCCTGGCATGTGCAAGTACATGGGTTCAAACCCCAGCACCCACATACACAACTAAGTGTCAGAGCAATGAAAGCCATGTGAAAAACTCCATAAAAATTGATTCTCTCTGTCTCTCTCTCACTCACTGTCCTTCTCTCTTTAAAAATAAATAAATAAATAAATGTTTTAGTGATGTGTTCACAGTTACTGATAGTGGCATCTTCCATTCGTTTACTACTCATGTACACTAGACATTCTCGTTTTATTTTCTCTAATTCTCAGCAATCGTAAGAGAAAGATTTGAGTCTCACCCGTATCCTCATTTTACATTTGATCCTCATTTACATCAATAAGTACATTGATTTTCAAAGAGATTAAGTGATTTATCAGAGGTCTCTTGGACCATAAGTGGTCATAGCAGGATTAAAGCTGAGGCAAGCTTGCATTCTTCCTACTGGTTCATGGTTCCCTTCACTGGACTCCATCAGTGCTCAGCAAGGTGCAAGGTGCAAGGTGCTGTGAGGTTTTGCAAGCACAGCCTCTGCTCCATCAAAGAGACACATCAAATGCTATATATATATATATATATATATATATATATATATATATATATATATATATACCATCTATAGACCACAGAATAAAACAACACCAAGTTGTTGATCTGGGTGCTGGTTACACCCATGTGTTCACTTATGAAAATGCTTTGAGGTATGAGCACTTTTATGAATGTGTGAGTCTTCAATTAAATTTACTTTTTAAAAGGTGACACCAAAGACTGAAAAGATAACATAGGTACAATTTAAAGCAAAAATGTATCAAAATGGGTTTTATTAACCCCCAAAGTGAATCTCTGTTATAAAATGCAAGTGGCATGGAAGCTGATTCCCAATGGCGGTGACACTGCAGGCAGCAGGACAGGTGAATGGGCACGACCCAACAGTGTCTGAGGTCATCCTCCAACCAGCTCTAGTTCTCTGAAAGAGATTAGCTTTGTGGGAAGATTATTCAAAATTTATGTGAACTTTATAAAATTGGTATATATTTGTTTGTACTTCTTGGAAAAAGCTCATGTTTTCTAACCACTATTAAGAAAAAGATTTTTGTGTGATCTGTATATTTTACAATATGTTAAATCTTTCACAAGAAAACATAACCCTTTCAGACTTTTCCCCTAAAAACTGACTTTCCTAGGAAAATGATCAAGCAACTTAGAGCTTGGAGTCATGTCCCTCTTTGTCAGTCTGGGGAGTAATGTTTTAACATGCATAATTTAAACATGTAAGATTATAAAGGAAAACAATGATACTGAAATGCAGTTATAAAATTTTTTAAATTGCTGTATTGTAATACATGTTTGCTTTTTTATTTTAAGAGAGAGGGACAGTGAGAGAGAGAGAAAAAGACAGAGAGAAACAATTTTTATTGTTTATTGGCTTTCATTTCTCCCACACTTCATTGTTTATGTGGTGCTGGGGTTTGAACCCACATACTTGTGCATGCCAGGCAAGCACCGTAACCACTGACCCATCTCTCCAGGCCCACATGTGCTTCTTTATTAGTACATTAAATAGCAGGATCTATCCTGGTTATGTTAACTACTATAACAACCAACATGTGACAAATATGAACAATATTTTGAGATATCTGCCAACATTGTACCATGCTATGTTAAAATCCGTCATTTCTACTGTAAACATTCATAGGTACTGCTAATATCACTGTGGTTTGGGGTCTAATTATAATTGAAGAAAATGGTGAATTTCAGTTATAAGTTAGTGCAAAAGAAGTATAATTTGTTTTCTCATCAAAATCTATAGACTCTCTGAATTTCACCAGGAATGCCTTAAGAACTGCTGGTGTAGAAACTCTTCACATTGGTTTTGAAAAGGAAAGTTGGGCTGACACACAAGCTCAAGGGAAGGATGCAAAACTTGCTCTGCCCATTCCTTATCCTTTTTAAAGAAAGTCCCAGGAGGAGATGGTTCCCCGTGCTCTTCTTACACATGTATAGGAAGGAACAGCCTAGAGAGACGCTGCTTTTCTAAACATGAATTAAATAATCAGCATGATAGAAAGATATCCCAGGCACCACCAAGAGAAGCTAACAACTACAAATCTTCTATTTGTTTGAATGCAGACCATCAAGCCTGAAGTTTACAGCAATGATGAAAACTTAGGCAGATAACTGAGTAAAATCTGAGTAAAGTGTAATTTAACCCAGGAAGACCTATCATAGCTGGAGAGGTAATAGCAATTTGGAAAAAGGAAGTTTTGTAGCGAGGAGAAAAAAGTCCATCATAATCATATCAGCTCCTGTTTACTTTAAATCTTGTTTCGTATCAAAGACATAGAAGTTAAAGAATCTAGGCTCCAGTCACAGCTCCAGCACTTTCTAGTTGGGGATCTGGGGACCTTCCTTAATCTCTTTGAAGCTCAGTTTGGTCATAAGAAAGTAGGACATAATGGGCCCTATCTTAGAGGGTTACTGAGAGAATTAAATGACCAATAGTCCATACACTGTTGAGCAAAGTATCTGCCACATCAGAAGCTAAACTGTATTAACTATCATTCTGTCATTTTTATCATCTTTATTCTATCAAGGACCTGCTGAGAAATGAAACTTTATTTTCTTACCACCAGGAAAGCCCTCTTTCTGATTATCTTGTTTTCCGAAAGTACTAAGCTTCCTAACAAATACAACACCTTAGAAGAATGCAGGTAAAGAATGTCCGCAAACCCAATCCAACAGTTCAAAGCTTAACTACTAAACACAGATCTTGGGACCCTCTAATGGAAGATGGGCCTTCTACCATGTGGGAAAGAGAGAGAGAGGTGCCAAAAACATCAATGATGTGCTACCACAGCATCCACAGTTGTGCCCACCACTGTCACCATCTCTCCCCCTGCACAGAAAGCACCCAACTGGAAAACTAATAGCAGGACACCCTGCCCCCCAACACACATACTATCTGAACATTTGAAAAATGTGGGAAAATGCAGTATCTTAACATCTGAAAGTCTCAAAAGGTATCTCTCCCCTGTCTGTAATAGAATAAATGCCCATATCCCGGTCATATGAGAAAACTCAGAAATTTGCACTCTGATCTCAACCACTTTGGGAACCTTCAACAATCTATAACTGTGCAAAGAAGTTACTGTCTTTGTTGCGGTACAATTCATGACGATGATGTGGATGTTGACTTATTCTGGAAACGGCTTTGTTGAATAAGAAATTAATACTGTATCTCCAAAGGTTCTTTAAAAAACATAATGAGCTAAAACAACAACAACAACAACAACAACAACAAAACAACACTGCTATGCACCACTGTAATTTGAAATACAATTATTTTTAATTTCCACTGCTAGGAATTAAACGTTGGATTTCAAGTATAATGACGATGATTCAGAACCTCACATGTAGGGTTTGTGAGTGGAAAAAGACCGGAAAACTTCAGTATAATTACAAGTGATGGAAAATTGGTCACACTTCTCCTTAGAGTTCAGCTTGTTGGCCTGGTGTGGCAGTTTCTGGGTTAATGACTGGGACCCTCTTGGAAGAAAGTAAAGAGGAGAAAGAGGGGACTGAAAAAATAAACTGCCTATTTCCCATACTTTCTTCTTCTCAATGCAACAGGGAACAGATGACTAAGTTGGGGTCTCCCTGCAGTAGCACCAGGACCCCAAAAACAATAATTAACCTCCACTTTAAAGAGCCTTGCAGAAGAGACTAACAAAAGCCATAACCCACATATATTGAGGGCTTGCTATATGCAAATGACTTGTCTCATCTGAACTCCTTAACAGCATAATAACCTAAGTGAATAATACTATTTTTCCCATTTATGAAAGAGGGAGGTTGGACTCAGAGGCCATGCAACCAATGCAGGTTAACGCGGGGAATCAGACTCTGCTGCTGCGGCTTCACAGCTCCTCCTCCTAAAGACTGCTACCCCACTTTACAATCTCTACCCCCACCACCCAGGGAATGCACAGCACTTCTCCAAAGACCAGAAACACAAATAAATTAAACAATACAAAACTGAACTAAAAACCATCATGAGATTTTAAAAAAACACATTATATTTTTCCTTTCCAACCTGGTTTGGATTAAATATGATAATTCACGCAAGCCTTTAGCCAAAGTGCCTGGCACAAAATAAGTACTTAGTAAATGTTAGCTAGCAGTGGTAGTAATATAACTGCTTATAATTACTGTTATAGAGCTCACGTTCTGCTTAAACGCAGACCTAACCCATGAGCCAGAACTCTCCGATAAGCATCTCAAATTTCATCACGCTCATTCTGTGCCGTCCACTCTTCCCTTCTTTGAAGGTCAATGTTTTGACATAGTTTATTTGGAATGGCCTATTTCTGCAATTGACATAATTGCTCAGTAAAACAATAAAGTTAATTTCCTTTTCCCCCCAAGACGATCAGCACAGCATTTGTTCTGTTTAATGTCACTCTGGATTACTAAGAGACATAAAAATCCCCAAACATAAACATCATTAAACAAAAACCTATTCAAGTGGAATACAAAACACACTGAAGAGTCATCATTAATTCCTTAAAGTTTCTCTTTGGTTGTTTTTGTTTGTTTGTTTGTTTTTGTTTTAGGAACAACTCCACCCAAAACTCAAAGCACAGAGAGTCAAGTACAGATGAAAATAATCAACCTTTCCCAAACTTGAGCCACAAAAACAGTTGTCTTGGACAGCTGCGCCCAAGGTTTATACAGATCCAATTCTTGCTGGTTTAAAAAGCTGAATTATGTTTGTCATTTTAATTTTGTTTATATTGCTTCCTAAAATATTGTGTTTGAGGGTTAGAAATAAAATCCAACTCTGAACAGCAGAAATCTCAAAGGTCAGAGTACTTATGTGTATTTTAAAAAGTGCATATACATCCCTAAGCATGTGACACCAATTTCAAAGGGCCTTTGCAGACTTACACTGCTCATGATTCCTCAGGACTGTCTATTCATTTCAACATTCCCCAAACTCCAAGCCTGGTTTTCAGTATAGAATGCCAGAACTGGAGAGCTGGGAAAGTCAAAGAGGACAAGAAATAGGCGCAGGTGGTCTAAATAAGCCATAAGATAGTTACGTCCTCTAGGTGAGAAACTCTTAAAGAAATAGACAGAACAGTGAAAAGAAAAGAATTCTGATGGTCAGTCCAGCTTAATCTGCATCTTGCCTCCCTTTTAAGTAGCTGTGCAACCTTGGGCAAGTTATTTAAACTTTCTGGGCCTAAATTCCCCATAATATCTGCCTTGTGGTGCTGCTTCTGGGATTACATGAGATAAATTCCATGAAAGTTCCTAGGCTAAATCCCTTATTTAAAACCAAAGCCCCAGCCAGTGAGCCCAAGGACTAAACTTTGACCTTAATACATATTTTGTTCTGTCCCTGCAAGGAAAGTCTGCTGAAGATACTGTTTGTGCTGCGGGATTAGAAGTCACATGTGAGGTTTGATAGTGGGTAGATGTGCTGATCAAAGGTTTCCATTAAATAAGAGTGCTGCGCATTGCCTCTCTCGAGCTGAATGTTCTTACGTGAACTGTCATATCAAAGGACAGAGCAAAGAGAGTAAGCTGAACTATAAATTGCTGAGGCAATAACCCTAAAACATCCAGAATTTACACCTCCCTGTGTGTGCAAATGCATGCCTAAATTTTACGATGAACGTAAGACCAAGGCAAAGCCATAAAACTTGAAAAATTCATACAAAAATCATTCTCTATTTAGTTCAAAATTTTAGACGTCTTTAAATTTTAAGCAACTAATCACATGCCTACATTTTTCTAAGTAGGAAGTGACGTAAGTGTTCATGATCACCAATGTACAATGTCTCTGAGCTTTCTCCACATCCCTTCAAAGCTGTTTAGAGCAACTCCATACATTGCCCAACCTGGTTCTTCGCAAAATCTCTTTGAACTTTGCCTTATGCTTATTGTATCAAGTCCTGCATCATCAATACCTTGCAGATCTAAAACCAGCAGCTCTCCCCGAGTATACTCGTAGGTCCAGTGAGAGAAAGCCAACATCAGCTCCTCCAGGGTGTTGCTGGGGGCTATTTCATCTCCATTGTTGTTGTTATACTTCCGGAACTCCCCCGTCATGTACTTCTCGATGGTCAACCACTGCTTGGCTGAGTGGCAGTAGATTAAGAAAACTTCTAAGAACCTACAAGAGAAAAAGAAGCCATGATCCCCTCCAAGATAGGAAAAGCAGGCTTTACCACACACAACTGTCAGCAGCAGGAGAGCCCACCTAAGACGGACCATGCAGCCTCGATGAGCAGGGTTTCTCCCACATTTACTCCCTCCCTTCTCCTTGAGAAAACTTTCTAACCCTTTTATAAGTCTTATATCCAACTTTTCTTGCCACACTTTATGAAGTTCCTTGTAAGTAAAACATAAAGCTTTACCCTAAGTCCTCAGCACCAAATTATAACCTGTCTTGATGAATGGAAGTAATTTTCTGGAGACATTCAAGTGAAAGTAAATAGAATTCATTCGAATAAAGTTCTTAATTTCTTTAAGATACTGAGAAAGAAACTATGCTTAAAATACAGATGCTTTTCTGCCACAATGATCCTGGACATTAGGAACTACACCAAGGATCTGACTGTTTTCCACAATTGAAATGTTAGGGATGGAGCAGTGGCTCGCTGGTTCTGATGCTTGCCTGGCATGCACAAGGATGCTGAGCATGTACACAGTGAAATGTGGGAGCAGCAAAAGCCACATGAAAGCTACATAAAATTGATTCTCTCTTTCTCTTTCTCCCTCACTGTCCCTCTCTGTCTTTAAAAAAAGAAAAGAAATGTTGGTCATGGTTTCTGCCTGAACTTCTTTTTCTTCCATTCACATGAATTCAGTGATTTAAGCCAAGATATCTCTGGGACATCTAATTCTCTTTTTTCCTGTCAGTATAACTATGGAAGAACCAAAAAAAATAAGCCCCTGTGAGGCTTCTGATGGATCTGCTATTTCTCATGACTACTAAACTGAGAAAAGAATAAGAGTTCCAACTTAAAATGAAAGGTCCATGTACCCAGATTTTCTTACCTTGGTGTGTAGGGAATGGTTTGTGGTTTCACTTGGTTGAAGGTATAGATTAGTTTTTGAGCAGCTCTTTGTTGTTGAATTTCCTGCAAAGTAAGGAGCATTGATTAAAAAACAAATATATATATATATATATATACATATATATATATATATACACACACACATACATGTATTGGTTTACTGACACATATCTATGGATTAATGATCACAGAATTACTAGAGGTTCCCCAAATGTGATTTTTAACCTTACATAGCTCCCACCTCTCCCTGCCCCAAAAGTAAAAGTCCTACAAAACAAAAATAACAAAAACCACCACCTTCAAAATAATATTAAACTTCCTTCAGGTTGAAGATGATGGTCATAGAAAAGGATGCGATCAGATGTCCTTTTTCTTGGTCTGTCCTTCTGGGCTCTCGGCTCTGGATTTCAGACTTACCCTGAGGCAAAGATGAAGCACTGTACTCTCCTGGAAGATTTTATACCAGGCCTGCACAACCTCCGGGAGAAAGGACTTCACGATGAAAACCTGTCCTGGTTTGAGAATGTCATCCTCAGACCATGTGCTGATGACTCTCATGGCCCTCCGGAGGCCCCCGTCCAACTCCTCCTGGGACAGCACCTGGATCATTGCAGCTCTCCCATGCTGGGACCACGAGGACATGCTCTTATCGAGGTTCAGAGGGGAGCTCTCCTCCAGCCTATAGAGCGTCACTTCCTCTCCCGCTGCAAAGAGAAGTGAAGGCCAGGGGTTCAAGCAAATCAGCAGGTCTGGGACATGGATGGAGTCCTTGATACCAACTCAGAATCAGTTCACTTATCTCCATGATTGGGAGGGGGAATAGGATTGACTATAAGGGACCAGAGTAGAGTAAGGACACAGATCATGCTAGTGTCCACTAAAGGTGGGAAGGGGAAGAAGTGACAAAGTATCAGATGCTATTTAAGAATGGAATTATTTTTACTGTAGACTATAACTGGACAAAAACAATATCATAGTAGTATGGAGGGGCTGGAGAGGTGGCTCAGCAGTAGAGCACTTACTTGCCTGGCATGCATGAGGACCTGGGTTCAATCCCCAGGACCACATACACAACTAAGTGGAGGAAAAACAAAAAACAGACGAAAAAATAAAAATAAAAGCCAAATAAAATTGATTCTCTCTCACTGTCCTTCTCTCTTTAAAAAAATAAAAATTAAAAACAAGTATTATGGAAATGTTTCTTTTATTAGTGACAAATATTTCTAAAAAGATAGTTTAACCTAGCCTAGAGTTCTTCATTATCATTCCTTAAGAAGCTTTATTAAGCATTTTTCCTAATTGCCCTTCCTGTCACTTATTAATATTAATAATGCAAGCATATGTTTATGAACTGTATATATAATATTTTTTAAGCACAGCTGCCAGATTTTATTTCAAACATAATGTGGTTTTTACAAGAAGAAGAGTTTTTTGGCTCTCTCTCCTTTGGGAGTGTTATTACATCACTGAGAATGCGGTTGGAGTCACATAGTGCCAGGGTCATACCCACAGTTTCTCCCTCTTTCCTTAGTGCCTTTCAGCAAGGTTTTTAAAGCCTCGATCTTTTTTTTTTTCTTTTAAAGAGATAGAGAGACAATGAGAAATAGAGAATGAATTTTATTTAGTTTTTCACGTTGCTCTCGCTGCTCCAACACTTGGTTGTGAACGGGCTGCTGGGTTCAAACCCAGGTCCTTGCACATCCCAGGCAAGTGCTGGAAGCACTGAGCCACCGATCCAGCCCCAAGCGTCAATCTTCTCAACAGTAAAATGGGGATGAAAATAATGCTTGCCACAATGGGTTGTTGCAAAAATTAAAAGCATAGTATGACTGAAGTGAACTAGAACCTCAGACACAAACTCAATCCCGCTTAAAGAATTTTAGACACAAACTGATACTTAACTGCTATGCAACTTCCAAGTTTTGCCTCTTGAACAGGGAGCAGTTCTTACTGAACCTGG
This sequence comes from Aplodontia rufa, assembly GCA_004027875.1. NCBI lineage: Eukaryota > Metazoa > Chordata > Mammalia > Rodentia > Aplodontiidae > Aplodontia > Aplodontia rufa. The sequence continues at coordinate 30,369 of PVKS010022751.1, forward strand.
ACTCCATCGATACACCGTTAATGCTTCATAGCAGATATAACATAATCATTATACACATGCCATTGAGGTTGTCTCATTTTGCTCCTCACATCTTTGCTTCAAATGTCTGTTTCTTTGTATTTTTGTTATTTGTTGGTTTGTTGTGAACACTGTACTGGTTAACCAAGAAAGGAATCCATTCCCTCACTCTTGTATCTAATTCCTAACCAAGTAAAACATCTAGGGAGTGCTTAGTACAGATTTTCAAATATCTATCCTCCACGCCCAAACGCCACTGGAGACCTCTTTGGCCTCCTAATCCCTAGAGGATTTAGAACCCAGCTATTGATTCGCAAACTCAGCAACTGAGCCAAGTAGGAGGCATCTACATGAACAATCGGAAGCCAACCTGGTCTGTCCCATATGAACACTGTGAAGAGAACACTGTGAATTATCAATCGTTTCCTCTTTATCCTGTGGACTGAGAAACTGACAGCCATAGCTAACAGGAACTTGTTTTTCTTTACTACTCCAGCCTTAATCACATTTACGGTCTGCGATAAGATCAATCAGACGAAAAACAAACAAACAAAAAAATAACATACATAGCATCTCTCTTCGGATGCCTGTTGGCTTTCACCGCGTTGCCATTTCCTGCTCTCTTCTGTGTTGATCACATGTGGTTGGTTTGTTCTTTTCTATGTACTTCCAGCCTCATTCCATGAATAACAGGTGCAACACTGTTGCTTTCTTCCCGGCTGCTGCTTATTATGACCCCATCCCCCAGAGCATCAGATCTTGACCCTAAATGTTGGCTACAGCAGTTAACAAGTTTCCATTTTAGGAAATGAATACTGATTATCTACAATGACGGTCAAAATGAAATTTTCAAGTAAAATGCTGCATCACGCTTTCTCCTTGGAGTCACTCAGATGTTCTGTGCCTTTGCCCTGGTGTGACCTTGAAAAGGTGGAAATGCTACTCACCAAACAGTTGGATGGGTGTAAACGGTATGGTCTGAGAAAGCCTCATTAAATTATTCCTTTCGATGGCTGCAAACAAAAAACAGTTTTACTGTTTTAAGACTGCATCCATGGATTAAATTTACAGAAAGCCTCCCCACATTAATATATTCATAAACTGCCAGAATATTTAATTTCAAAGGTTCTTTGTTTTTGGCATTATCAAGACTATTATAAATAATGTCATTTTAAATATATACTATGCCTTAAATGGCAAGGGTATCCCAGTCTTGGAAACATTTTATATAAAATTATATAACATGGTCTGCGGAAGGGCTATCTCCCCTACTCACCAACTCATATGTGTGGAACTGTCTTTTAAATGGAATTTTAATTTGTGGTCTTCATTCCCCCGTTTGCCATCTCCAAAGAGAATCCAATGCACAGTGGACTATGGGGACACCTACTGCTGACTTTGTGTAATTCACTCCTTCTTTTCCCAGAGAGGACTGAAGACTAATCTTAATTAGGAGCACACGATCTGCATTGTACTGTTCAGAGCCATATCCTAGCCCACCTGAGTCAGTATGAGTTACAGCATTCCTCACCAGAGGCTTTCTTCAGTTGACAGCTGGAGTCAAAATAACAGATTGCTGCTGAGTTGGGAGACCCAGTTATAAGAGCCTCGGATGAGGAAACAACTAAAACGGTATTTACTAGAGAGGAGAATTAGGGATGAGGCAGTCCATTACTGGACCCTAAAAGCTGACCTTGATATAATCAGAATTTACCATTCTAGCACAAGGTCTTGCTCACATACTGGGGTTTAGAATGTGTAAAGGACTTGGTCCTGTATTCTCATCCAGGGCTGAGAGCAGCAACCTCCAAGAAACCACCCGCTGGCACAAGTCCAGCTGGTTGTTCTATTGCTTTGCATTTCAAAGTGTTTTTCTCTTAGTTCTCCATCAGCCCTTTGGCAGACTGTTCCTCAGGAAGGGCAAGAACAGTTATTCCCACTTTGAAAGAAAGGCAACTGAAGCACTATGAAATGACATTGCTTAAGAAAGTCAAGGCCCTTGACATCTTTGTTTAATAACACATTTGTAAGGCATCTTTGTTGAACTTGCTATGTGAGGTTGGCATTTATTCAACAGTTATCTTCACTGAGGGTGCAGGGGGCGTACAAAACCCTCCCTTAAAGAACTACTTTCAGAGCCAGGCACGGTGGTGCATGCCTGTAAGCCAAGAGGCTCAGGAGGTGGAGGCAGGAGGATCACAAATTCAAAGCCATCCTCAGCAATTTAGCAAGGCCCTGAATAACTTAGCAAGACCTTGTCTCAAAAAAAAAAGAAAAGACTGGGAATTTGGCTCAGTGGTTAAGTACTTCTGGGTTCAATCCCCGGTACCAAAAAAAAAAAAAAAAAAAATAGAACTACTTTCAGGTCTCTGTCTTTCCCCAAATCCAAAACACAAAGATCTTTGACTCTGGGCTGCCTTGGAGTGTGCATGGAATTTGAAAGCCACCTGAACATCAAGCTCCTTCACAATGTGGGACTTGCCAATAAAAAACTTTCCATCCAAATCCTCTTAATTCCTCACAACTTGCTTTCCCAAGTCAATGCCACGGTAAAAACTCTAAATGTTGTTCCCATCAATTTTCCCAAAAGATTTAGAATCAGCGTATTATAGTGATGTGGCTTCATCAATGTTTATAGCAGCTCAATTTACTATAGCTAGATTATGGAACCAACCCAGGTGCCCCTCACTTGATGAGTAGATACAAAAGCTTTGGTTCATATATACTATGGAATACTACTCGGCCATCAGAGAAGAAGATATTATAGCTTTCGAAGTCAAATGGATGGAGATGGACAGAATTATGCTTAGTGAAGTCTCCCAAGCTCAGAGACTTAAGGGCCGAATGGTTTCTCTCATCTGTTGATACTAGAATTTATGTTGAAGCAGTAGGACAGAC
>PVKS010022752.1:0-33276 GCA_004027875.1 Aplodontia rufa
TTTTTTTTTAAGAGATAATCAATTTTATTTTTTCATCTGGTTTTTGTTTTTCAGACACTTAGTTGTGTTTGTGGTGCTGGGGTTTGAACCTGGGTCTTTGTGTATGACAGGCAACCACTCGAAAGGCTGAGCCACCGCTCCAGCCCCCTCTTTTTTTTTTTTTTAATTTGAGTAATTGCTTATTGAGGGTCTGCATAGTGATGTTGTGGGTAATTTCAAATAACCTGTCTTGGAGCTTACTGGATTTTTTTCTTCTTCTGAGCATGCTGTTAAAACTCTTCATAGACTCCACTGGTTTTCTATATTTTAAAAAAGAAAAAAAAAGTTAAATGAAAAGACTTCACAGAATTTTAAGTTCATTATGTTCTTTAGCTCCAGAATTGTTTTGTTGTTTTTAAAGATTTCCGTCTCTTGTCCAACTTTTACTTTTGTTTGCCTGTTGTTTCCCTGGTTTATTTAGTTGCCTATTTAAATGAACCTTGCCACTCACTGAGCTTCTTTAAGATTGTTTTGAATTTCAGGAAGTCCTTGTATCTCCATTTCTATAGAGTCAATTACTGGCGGTTAGTTACTTTGTTCCTTTAGGGCTAGCTTGTTTCCCAGATCAGGATCCTCATGGCCATGCATTGGTGTGTGTGCATTTGAAGAAGCAGGCACTTATGCCAGTCTTTACAAATGGGTTTCATCAGAGAAAGCATTTTTTTTCACCAATCAGCTCAGCCTGAGATTCTGGGACCACCACATGGGGTTGTCCATGGCTAGATTGGCCTCACATGTAGGTCCAGAGCAGTGGGCCTGGAGCTTGTATCTGGAAGTGAGTGAAGCCCAGGCCTACACGTGCCTGAGCCTGAGCCTGTTAGGGACTGGCCAGGCATCAAGGATATGGTTGGCACCTTGGTCCACAGGGGGCAATTCAGCTCTGGAATGGATCTGGAGGGTGGGACCCTAGGTGCTGACTTGGAGTATATGGCTGTGGGAGTCTTCCAGTTCCTGGGTTTTACTGTGGAGCTGCTGTTGGGGGTCCAAGGCAAACCTGGAGCTCACTTCACTCTCCTTCCCCTATGCAAAAGGTATCTGGGCTATATGGGAAATGTGATGTGGGAATGTGAAACTGTCCTTCCCATCTCGTATCTTTTTTAGTTCTGGGCTAGAACCAGGTGCAGTAATCTCTCACCTGATGTCCGTAGGTCTTTAAAAAGTATTCTCATGCATTGATAATGGTTCTAATTAAAGTTTTTTTGTGTGGCAACAAGAATTGAATCATCTTATTTCACCACCTTATGATATATTTTGGTGTCACATAGGGCTGTCAGATCCTGATGGAGAAAGGTTCTCATTCAAGTGAAGGCATCTCAAACCTCCCCATGCAGACTGTCCACCTGCCACTAATTTCTCTCTTTAAGAGGATGAAGAATAACCTGTTTTCAAGTCACCCTGGGGTTACATCTGCCCAAAGTACAGCTAGTCACTTCGCATGTGTCTGAAACTCCACAGAGTGCAACAGCCTGGGCAAAGACTACTGTAAAAGTGTTTCTGATACTTCAGTTTAGAAACATACCAGCTGGTATATTTAACATTCACTGCATCGGACACTTTTGGAAAATCCAACAAAAATTAAAGATTTGTATTTCTAATAATGTAGGGAGGATAAAGACTAATGTCAAAGTTACTCATGAGGAAAACGTAGAAACTGATTCCTAAGGATGATGCACTTGGAATCTTGTAGACTTCCCTACAAGAGGGATGACACTGATACAAAATATACCCAAGATGGCATGATTTTAAAATGCTTTTATTAGAGTAAAACATGCATGCAAAGTCATGCACAAATCAATTAATTTTTATAAGCTGAGAGATACTAAATTTTTATAAGTAGGGGACTGTCATGTAACTAGCACCTGGATTAAGATAATAGAATATTACCAGCACCCAGAAGCCCCTTCCCTTTCAAGATAACCACCATCTTCACTTTTAACATCAGAGCTATTTTGACTGTATTTGAAGTTTACATAAATGCAGTTATATAGTATGCACCTACTTGTGTCTAACTAACTAACATATTTGTTAGTTACTAACATATTTGTTACTAACATATTTGGAGATCCATCCTTCTTTTTGAGATCAGAAGTAGTACATTAATTCTTCTTACTGTGTAATAATACTTGCAGTTTATCTCTCTTCTATTGATGGGCATTTGGATTATCTTTTGGGGTGGCTATTTATAAAGAGAGATGTTATAAACAATTTGGGACATCTTTTGGTGAATGTACCTATGTGTAACTATATATAAAGCTAGGGGTGGGGACTGGAGCAGCTGCTCAGCAACTACTGTGCTTGCCTTGCATGTGCAAGAATGCAGGTTCAAACCCCAGCACCAGGTACACAACCAAATGTCCCAGCAATGAAAGCCACATGAAAAACTAAATAAAAATTGATTCTCTCTGTCTCTCTCTCTCTTTAAATCAAAACAAAACAAACAGAAAAAGGAGCGTGGAGTTGTTGGGTCACAGGATATATGTTAATTTAGCTTTAGTAGTTATTGTCAAGTGGGTTTCTAAAGTAGTCATAAGAAATCCAATTTGGGCTCAGGGTGTAGCTCAGTGGTAGAGCACTGGCCTACCATGTGCAAGGCTCTGGGTTTAATCCCTAGCATGGTGGGTGGGGAGAAGCTCACCTCGAACAGAAGTATTGTCAGATGCTTTAATTTTAGCTATCCTGGTGGTGGGTATAAAGTGAGATAACATTGTAATTTCAACGTGCATTTCTGAGGTTATTAATAAATTGAGAATCTTTTCATATGCTTATTAGTTTTTAAAGAAATACCTGTTCATCCTTTCTTTTTGATAATTTTCTGCTTTATTCTTGCTGATTGTAGATGTTCTTTATAAATTCTGTGTACAAGTCCTTTTTGGGATGTGTGTATTACAATTATATTTTCTCACTTTGGGTTTGCCTTTTAATTTTGGTTTTGTCCAATAGAGTTTTTTAATTTGAAGTATTACATAGGTTTAATAAGTCTTAATCTTCCCCAAGTTCACAAAGATATTTCCTGATATATTCTTTGGATGGTTTTACTATTTTACTGTATGCATGTAGAGCTAAAATTCACCCAAATTGATTTTGGGGTGTACAGTGTGAGATCGGCATAAACATTCATCCCACCCCGCCACCCCCGTGTGAATACTCAGTTGTGAATACTCAGCATCTTTTACTGGAAAGATAGTCTGTGCTGTCCCCAAATGCACCACAGCAACACCTTTGACATAAATCTAGTGACCATACAGTGTAGATTTGTTTCTGGACTCTGACCCATGGGTCATTTTTGTTTATCCTTGCACTATTTCTGTAGCTTGGTAATAGGTCTTGATGTCAGATAGTGTAAGTCTTTCAGTAGGCTCCACTTTTCCACCCCACTATAACAACTAGTACTGACATACTGCCGCCACCTTCCACTTTGCTTTCAATATGTCCATGCAAGTGTGATTGATTGCCCGTTCCCGTAGATTGTTCACTGTGGTTTCCTTGTTCTTTGTCCCATCAAAGCCCTTGAAATTGAAAGCCAGCCAGGTGTCTGCAGACAGCGAAGCAGATCTGTTGGGTAATTAAATTATTCGGGAAGAGGGAGGAGTGAATTAGGTGAAGTTGCCCCCTTCGGAGGGATTCAGTAGAGAAGCAGTTGGTCTACGCTTGAGGACAGGCTTCTTCAGAAGACAGGAAAGTCAAACTCTAAAATCGGGGTAGAGGAGAGCCAGGCAAGATCGCCGAAGGTAAATGTCCGGGGGTTCCTCGAGGCTGCGCGAATCGGCTGGGCGGGGTGGGGCCGCGAAGCCGCAAATCAGAAGAGTGCGCCGCGCGTTCAGAGCCGCGCCTGCTATCGCCGCGGCCGGGGCCGCAGCTGTGCGCTCCCGTGAGCCGGCGCACGGGCTCCTCGGCCGGCGCGCGGCGCAGACCATGAGCGGCCGGTGCTCCGGGAGTCGCCTTGGCGCTGGGTGGGCCGCGCGGCACCTCTGAGCCCCGGCCCGAGAGCCGCGAGGTGAGTCTCCGCCGCGCTCCCGGAGTCCTCAGGGGTGCTGCTCCTCCCGGAGCTCCTGGGCCTCCCGCGGCCCCAAAGAAAAAGCTGGGAAGTTTGTTGGGGGAAGTTGGGCTTTGGAAAAAGTGGAGCCGGCGCCTGTTGCTTTACTCAGCGGAGCTAGCGTTGGGGTAGGGGTGGCTGAAGTGGAGACCGGCTTGCGCTCTCCGGGAGAGCGCTGAGCGCCCAGCACGCAGCTGTAGCGGGCGGCGGGAAGAGCTCGGCGACTTGAGGCGAGCATCCCTGCTCCTTTCTCCGGAGCGGCATCTTGCCGGAGCCTCTCCCTGTCCGGTCCCGCTTTCCCCAAGGCCGGCTGGGGTGGGGAGATGCGAGGGCCCAAGGGGCTCGGCGGGAAGCCCAAGGCTTGAAGGAGGCGAGTTTCTCCACTAATCTCTTGGGAAGTTTGCAAAGAAAGCTAAGGAGCCAGTTCTGTAACTGTTGACAACATCTCCCTCCCTCTCTCTTTGTTGAGAAAGAATGAATAGTTGGTTGTGTTGCTCCCTCGGCGTCGGGGAGGGGAGGGGAGGGGAAGGCAAAGGGAAGGAGGGACTGGGAGCGCGACCCAAGGGAGGTTTCCATCGCCACCCACCTTTCTTTACCCACCTAAATTGCTACCACTTAAAAACAATTGATCAGGTGTAGACCCTTGTCGCGGGGGTGGGGGCGTTGGAGGTCGGTCGAGAGGGCGCCAAAGCAGTTGGAGAGGCGGTGGGGGTGGTGATTGGGGGTTGGAGGCGGGTGGAGAACTTTGGGTTTGGTGTTAATTCGCTTGAAGCAAGGTGCAGAGGGGGAAAACCGTTTGCCCAACCTCGTGTCTGCTTTTGCTTAAAGCCATTTTAGCTGAAATGGAAAGTAGAACTCGGCGTTCAGAGATTGTTTTAAACCTTGACTCTTATCTTCCAAGGCCACACAGACCTCTACATGGAAAATACATTGGTGGTGAGAAGGTCAGTTCAGTCTCCCTGGGAGTTGCCAGGGACTGAGAAGAGATCTTAGTGGAAGGGGGAGGTTTAGATGCTGGGGGCAGGGTTGGGCAGAGCCCAAGGCCCGAGTGGGAAGGGGCTGCCCAGTTACTCAAGGGAAAGCCCACAGGCAAAGCAGTTTTTGAGTGGCTGTGCCAGGGGCCCTACGTAAACACCTTGCCCTGCCAAGCGCTCCCTCACTGCCCAACTCCAACTTTCTCTGCACCGCTGCTCGGAAACCTCACATTTCCAGGGTGACTAACAAGATCTCAATCTTTTATTCATATATAGAAAAAACTGCTTGTCAAATGGATGCTAATCTTAAGGACCTTATCGTGTAAATCCTGTGCTGTGTTGCTTGAAATACAATCCTTGGAAGAATTATTCACACTTTAATCATTTGGCTAGACTTAATAAGTTTACTTTAAAAATAAAGGATACTCTCAATTCCTAAACCCAAGCAAAATTTCATTCTAAGTGGATAAGCCATTTTTATTTGTGGGGTTGTTCCGTCCCCTTTCCCTGTTTGAGTCTGCAGAGAAGATTTAAAATTACAGAGCCAACGGTGAATGGTGGGGCAGCTGAGATGGTGACATTTCCAGAATTTAAAATATGATAGAAAGTTCTTAATGCCCTCATCAGATACCATCTATGAATTTAACTTGAAAATAGCCAAATTCAGAAATAAGAGAAAAATCCAAACAAGTGAGCTGTTTATCTCTTCTAGTTCATGGGTTTCTTTGAAACATCTTTGTAAAGTAAGTGAGTTGGGCCCTGTTAAGCATTTCAAAGCACATCTGCTGACCAAGGCCAGTGAGGAGGCAGGCATGTGCTTCAGGGTTTTGTCAGGCTACTCTTGTCCTTAACATTTATGCAAGTCTCGTACTTTCATATCAAGATGTAGAGTCTTTGATCTCTGAATATATTCAAATATATCCAAGATCTGCACTAAACTGAAAGGAGACATTGTGTTTGTTTACCTGTCCAGTGGAGAGAGGTCAAGTCAGGAGGCCATGTCTCGGGCTTCTTTCGGAGCATGGAGCATACGGCTCACTTGGAGTGCCTGCTTGGGTGTCCATGCCTTGGTGTGTTTACATTTGTAGTTCTGGGTTTAAGCATCTCCCAGCTCACCCTTCTCTGCAGTGATTCATTTGCAAATTCCCGCCACAGTAGGGGTACAGTGAACAAGCAAGATAGCCAAGGCTTCTGCCCTGGCTTAGAGGAGACCTGCTGTTTATTGAGCGCTTATTATGTATCAGGAGCTTCACATGTAATTTTTTACAACAATCCCATGAAATAGGTATTATTAACTCATTTTACAAATAAGAAATTGACTGTCAGACACTTTGAATGACTTGTCCCAGGCTTTACAGCTAGTAAGGCAGAGGCGGAGTAGAGGCTTGAACCTATAAATACGCAAAACGTAGGAGCCTACATTGATTCTAAGTGGCATGATTTTAAGTTATGCTGCTTTAACTTTTAAAGATCAAACAGTACATAAGAAATAGATAGTGACTTCTCCAAGTGGAAAAAACATAGACGGGGCCTGGAGTCTACACCGTGTTGTTCTGGGCATTTCTTCCTATCTCAAGGCCTGTGTATTTGCTGGCTTCTGTCCCTGCAACTTCTTTTCATGAAAGGGTTCATCTCTCTTTTTCAGGTCTCTTGTCATTGTTACTCTTCACAAAGGCCTTCCCATATCACCCTAATGTAAAGTAACCCTTCACCCCATCCATTGTCTTCTATCATTTCATCCTGTTATATATTCTTTAGAGCACTCATGACTTGGATATTACTTGGCTTACTTTTCTTATCTGTGTTATTGGTACTCCCCCATCACAACATGGGCTCCACAAGAGCAGGATCTTGTCTAATTTATCATATCCTTAGCTCTGGTACACTGTAAGCCCTCAGAGAAAATATCTCCAGTGAATGAACATTTATTTCCCTAATCTGGAAAAATGAAATGTGAACTGTCAACATTTATGATTATTATGCATTGTCTGCTTCCTCCATATAGTATCAACTTTGTGAAGACAGGACCACATTTATCTTTTGACTCTGTCCCCTACACCAGGCACATTGCCAGTCACATAGAAGGCCCTCCATAAATGTGTGTTGAATGAATGATGCTTCTATGGATTGATTCATTTGATTCTGTTACCCAGTAAATAATTCTGAATGTAAGTTGCTCTGTACCAAAGAGACTCATTGATCGAGTGGTTCTCAACCCTGGCTCCACGTTGGACAATGTGGAGGAGCTTTAAAAAGACTGATACCAGTATCCTAACTATAGAGATTCTGACTTAATGATAGCTGCTCTGGGTTGCGGCTTGTGAGTCAAGATTTTAAATTTCCCACAGGGTTCTTACATGCTGCCAGGTTGATAACTACCATTTTGTTTTCAGAATTCATTCCTTACTGTGGTCCTGATAGGCTTGAAGCAGTCATGGTGAGGGAGAGCAGGGATATAATTCATAGATATTGTATGGTTCCTTATAGTTTAAGAGGTACTTCCATGTCTGTTATCACCTCTGATAATAACAAGCTCGGGGATCTACTGTCTGGTTTAAATATTCCCTTTTTGTTGATGATTCTTAAAACTCTACATCTGCCCTCGCTCTTAACTGCACATACCAGTATTTAGCCGCCTCTAGATTGAACTGCCCCTGGCACCTGAAACACAACAGCTCCAGTGTGAGCTTCTTATCGTCCTCCTGCTGGAGTCCCCTTCTGAAACTGTTTGGCAGGTTCCAGCATCATACCATCCTCCAGTGACTGTGGTCCCCTTCCTCCCAGCCAGAGGCCTCGGGCTCCTGGGGTCTTCTCACTGTGTTCTTTCTTTTCCTTTCCCAGGTCACTGCCCCAGGTCAGAGTTCTTCATCTGTTCTTGAAGGGTTACTGCCATCAGTCAAAGTGACCTTCCTGGAACTCACCTCTCCCCACCCACCCCCCTAAAATATTACCAGAGTTACTTCCTTGATACAGATGGGAATCTGTCCCTCCATCCCTGTTCTTCCCTAGTACTTACAGTCAGGTCCAGACACATTAGCAGAACCTTCAAGAGTCCATGGTCTTGTCCTAAGCTGCACATCTTGCAGGAAATGCTTCTTAACTTCTTAAGCCCACATGGCATGGCTTGCAGTGTGCTGAGCCTGTGAGGTCACTTCCATCTGCCATTACAGCATCCTCATGGAAGACTTTCCCTATGAATTTCAACCTTTCAAAATGCTTCATCTCTATTGTTCCTCTCTCTGAGATCCTTCTAGAGTCTTTTTGTGAAAATTGTTGTTAACCCTTGGGTCACTATGTATTCTGTTTACTTATTGAGGTTCATAGTCATAGGATTGGAACTTAGACATCTTTGTTTTTCAGAGTACCTTATATAGAGTAGGTACTTAAATGTTTGCTGAATGAAAGGTAGGAAAGGAGGGTGTTAACCTTTATCTGGGCTAAAGCAGTGGCTCAGCAATTACGGTGCTTGCCTCGCACGTGCAAGGACGTGGATTCAAACCCCAGTACCACATACACAACAAAGTGTTGGAGCAACGAAAGCCACATGAAAAACTAAATAAAGGGCTGGAACATTGGCTCACTGGTTATGGTGCTTGCCTGGCATATGCGAGTACGCAGGTTTGAACCCCAGCACCACATACACAACGAAGTGTCCGAGCAGTGAAGACCACATGAAAAATTAAATAAAATTGTCTTTCTTTCTCTCACTGTCTCTCTCTCTTAAAACAAAACAAAACCAAACCCCTAAAATTGATTTTTTCTCTCACTGTCCCTCTCTTAAAAAAAATAGTTTGTCATCAGAGAATAAATTATGGTGTATGGTATATAACTTACAGTAGGGCATTTTAGAGCATTTTAACTCAATCTTGACATCTAGATCAATCTTGAGTGAACAGAGAGGAACCAGGCTACCTAAGACACTGGGGCTGGGTAACCTTTGCTCTCCATGCTGTCTTGGAAATGGACTTGATCAACAACATTGCCCTTTGCACATGAAGGGGTTTTGTAGGGTGCTATTGGTGTCTTCCCTACTTTCTTTGAAATGATCCAGACCTGTCTATGAAGTAGGAGGATACTGATAAGTTGAGCAAACCAGAGTTCAAGCTGTTGGTTTACATCATTAGTGGTCGGGGGCTGGGAAATTTGGTTACTTTTTTAATAACAATAATTATCGTTGAGCAAAAGCTGACAGTGTGCCAGGTACTAGTCAGAGCAGGGAGGGGCCTCATGGGACTCAGCCATGTTGTTCTGTCCTCACTGTGAGCCAGGCCTTCTGTGTGGTCCCAGTTGGACATAGAGCAGACAAGCTTCAGAAATGTTAGACTTGTTAAAAAAAAAAAATAAATGGGGATAGGATTAGGATGATATTACTTAACTAAAGGGTCCTTCCACCCAGCCCCCAGCACCTGTGAGCTTCTCTCTGTTGCACATGGAAGCAGTGGATCTCGTGTGTATGTGTGTGTGTGTGTGTGTGTGTGTGTGTGTGTGTGTGTGTTTTGCAAAGGGTTGTTCTCACCAGCGGTGGGAGAGGGCAGCATATTGGCTCAGCTGCCCTGCTGTGTGATTCAGACCAGAGTCTGATATAACTAGTTCAGGACAGCTTCTGGAGCCTTCTATCTCCAGAGCATAGCCCTGTTTTTATTGGGGCTTCTGTTTCTTTTCCTCTGTGTATTGGCCTTAAAATGTCTTATATGATTCGGTTTAGGTCAAAGCCATAGTTTGTTTGTGGGTGATTAGAGACTTGGATTCTGCTCAAGGTGAACTCATCTACACGTGTTCACACCCAGCTGGCAATAATTGTTGAAACTGCTGCCACCTCTGTGCCATTTCCCTTTCCATGTTCCATATGCCCTGTTCCCAGTTTTCTTTCTTCCTTCCCCTTTCCTTTTTTTTTTTTCCTTCGCTAAGTTTACAGGCACCCATGGGCATTGCTTAACCCTGCTGGTGGCAGGCAGGTTCCTGACCCCTCTGGGGGACACTGTGCATGGAGCTGCCATCCCAGTGGCTTTCTGCCACAGCTGAGCCCATTGATGTATGGAAGAACACCTCACCCCTGACCCTGGCCTGTCTTCATCGATTAGAGTACATTGATTTATTTATAAGCATCAGGTCTTGCCAGAAAAAATTCTGCCCTGGGTAGCACCACTGAGGGCTCTTCTGGTACTGGAGACATTCTCGCAGCTAAAGAATTCTAATAATCTCCGCCTGTTCTTATCATTTACAGGGTGGTGGACATATGTGAACTAATTATCCAACAATTTATAACATTTTCTCTGATGTGTTTGTTTTTTTAACAGGCTTTTTTGATTAGTCATGCTTTTCCATCTGCCTCAGTCATCTGAAATAGTAAAATGCCTCATGTGTCTAACAATTCTGAGACATGTTTGCCCTTTTACTGCTGTTCAAAGCTGATTTCTCCTCTGAGGGCTCCTAAAGGAGGGGGATGAGTAAACTTGTGCTTCCTATTAGACTCCACTGGTAGTGCCACTAAATGTTGTTTTTCTTTTAATGCTCCAAGACTTTTCTTTGGATTTGTGGTATAGCTACATTTCCTTTTGTAGATAGGAAGTCAGTTCCTATGAGCATCGTAGCTTTATTCTTTACTCTTGTCTTTCCTCCTTAGGTTTGAGAATCATGGCTGCGGGAAAATTTGCAAGCCTTCCCAGAAACATGCCAGTGAATCATCAGTTCCCCCTGGCCTCCTCCATGGACCTTCTGAGCAGCAAGTCCCCTCTCGCTGAGCATCGTGCCGATGCCTATCAAGACGTGTCTATACATGGCACCCTTCCACGGAAGAAAAAGGGCCCTCCTCCCCCCATAAGGTCCTGCGACAGCATCAGTCTCATGGGTACCCTCCCCCACTCCAAATCCCCACGGCAGAGCTCACCCCTGACCCAGGATGCCATCCAGGAAAACCCACTGCATGACTGGAAAAGCGAAACCTTCACCTTCAGGTAACCTCTGCAATTACGCTAGTGAAAATGAATTAAAGAGCTTTCTAAAACATCTTTCTAGCAGAGAAAATGCCAAACGTATACCAAGTTGAGTTAGTAATTAACTCTCATGGAGCCATCACCCCACTTCAGCAGTTATTAACGCATAGCTAGTCCTATTTTATCTGTATTTCCACCCATTTTCCCTCCTTTGTTGGTGATATTACTATTACTAACTTGTGGTACTGAGAATTGAACCCAGGGCCTCACACATGCTAAATTATATCCCCAGCCCTTTAAATTTTGAGACAAGAGTTCACTAAGTTTCCCAGGCTTGGGAAACTTGTGGTCTTCCTACCTCAGTCTACCAAATAGTTATCTTCTGGTATTCTTTTGAAACAAATCTCATTTACAGATAAATTTATTTTACCTGTAAATATTCTGGTATGTGTCTCTCAAAGATAAGGACTCTTATTTATAAAGTGTATGTAACCACAATATAAAAAAAAAACTATCACATCTAAAAAATATTAACCATTTATTAGTATTATCTAATAATTGAGAGTACTTAAAAATCTAAATGCCTATATCATTAAGTCCCTTAGAAGAACGCATACTTTTTAAAATCAGTGTATCGGATTCTGAACTATATCCATTCAATTTTGTGAGGGGGTTGGAGGGTACTAAGATCGAATACAGGGGCATTCTGCCTCTGAACTACATGCCCAGGCCTTAGTTCTTAAATTTTGAGGTAGGGTCTTGCTAAGTTTCTGAGGCTGGCCTTGAACTTGTGATCATCCTGCCTCAGCCTCCTGAGTAGCTGGGATTGATTATAGATGTATGCATCTGTACCCAGCTACATCCATTCAATTCTATTGAGATGCCAGAATGTCAATGTCTCCTAATATTCAGTTGTCAACATGTGGAAATAATATTTTGTATGGATATACCATCAGGTCAGCTTCAGAATCCTGTAGAACAAAAAATAATTTTTCCCTGCTGGTGCCAGGGATCTGGGTAAATAAGCCTTACAGTTGTAAATGCTGCATTTCTGGGTATGTATTGGGCCTGGCTGTGATTGGTTTCTGCTTGTTAGAGCTAGTTTGAAAACTCTGTACTCTCCTTTTCCTGCTGGAGAAGATCAGCACATTGTGATGCTATCAGTAAAGAATGGGGTGGTTTCTTCTGTTATCTCTCTTTTTCTCCAACTTTGTATCAAAGAACGCCACTTTGATCCTAGCTCATTTTTTGGTTCAATATCTACATATTGAGCTCCTGTATAATTAGAGCATGTTGATTTTTTTAGGCTCTGGGGTTTCACCAGAAAAATTCCACCCAGTCCCTCTGAGTATCGAAAGCAAAAAGCTGAATCCAGCATTGAAGACATTCTAGCAGCCAAATTATTGTAGTAAGCTGCTTGCAGGTTAGGGGAAATGCATGAACAGTGCATAATGGAGCATATGAAGCAGTGTTTTTCCAGAACTTATATTGCAGGGTGAAATATAATAGTAGATTCAAATAATAGATTCAAATAAATAAGATAACTGAAAATTATATAAACATTATAGAAGAAATCAGTTACATGCTTGATATTTATTGGGCATAGGATTTTTTTTTTTTTTTTTTTTTTTTTGGTTTTTCTTACTGTTTTGTTTTGGTAGAGTGGACAGGTCTTTGATATAATAATTAGGCTAAGACTTGCATAATGAAAGAATGCAATTAGCATTGCAGGCTGTTCCAGGGTCAGGAAAATCGAATGCAAAGAACTGGGTGGGGGGAACAAATTTTGGCATGTTTGAAAACCCCCCAAAAAAGCTGTTACTTCAGCCTGTGGCTGAAGTATAGCAAATTAGTATGGATATTGGTAGAGAGCTAGGCAGACAAGAGGTCAGTATTAGCTTTAGCTTAATAATTACAGGAGGGTAAAATGAAAATAAGTGGAAGTCCAAATATTCTCTGTAGATAGCAGCCCCACAATGTCTCTGATGCCATATCAGAAGGTTCCCTGGGATACCCTGGGAGTTAGAGGACCCTGACCATGCTTTGCAAAATCTAGGTGGGTGGCCTCCCAGCTCAGAGAGCTAATGGACAGCTTGCTGATGAGACAGGTAAATATGGAATTCCGTACGTTCTGTGCACGGTTTTGTTACTATCACATCATTGGCACTTAGAAAAGGATGCAGAAAGGAAGCAGCAAAGATAACTCACGGCTTGTCCCAAATGAGCACCAGTGCTAGGCCATGTGATGTGGAGTCAGATCCCTGGCTTTTTGTTACATGGGCCACTTTGTTTGTTTGTATGTATGTATGTATTTATTTAAAGAGAGAATCAACTTTATATATTTTTTTTAAATCTGGCCGTTGTTTCTTTGACACTTAGCTGTGTATGTGGTGCTGGAGTTTGAACCTAGGTCCTTGCACATGCCAGGCAAGTGTTCCAACCCCTGAGCCACCTCTCCAGCCCCCACTTTGTATTTATTAATTTAATCTCTTATTTGAGCTAAATATCTGTCACATACTAGACACAGTTAGTTTACAACTCACTCCTTGTAGCCCTGAAGTCCTGGCTAAGTGGCTGCTGTCTAAGGGGGAAACTAGGTGGAGGAGGGCCACCATTGAGGAGGTGGCAACGGAGTCACCCTTTCTATTTGAGGAAGTTCTTCATAAACACCCAAGGTCTAAGCAGCCATCCTGCCCAGAGTTCAAAGCTTTTTGATTTGAAAACTGACTTGGACAAAGGTCAGATCTCTGGAAGAGATCTTATCAGAGGGTGGGCACAAGTCCTAGGTTTGAAGTCTAGGCAGTGGGGACATAACAAGTATTGCTGGCTAACAGTTTGTTTTTCATTCAGAGCTATCTTAATCCAAATTCATGTCTTTTTTTCTTAAAATATCTTATTGTTTAAGGTAAATACAGGAAGTAGCAAATTCATATCATCAAAATTTATGCTGAGTGAGAAGGCTAAAGGTTGTGTGTCAAAGGATCATGACGTCCTACCCTTGGTCTTATTTTACGTATATTTTCCTAACATGTTTTTTAAAAAATATCCTCAGACCTTCCTGATTTTAAGGAGTTCAAAGTACCTTCTACTCCTTTTGTTTGTGTTTTGTGGTACTGGGGGTTGAACACAGGGGTGCTCTACTGCTGAACCACATCCCCAGCACAGGGTCTCACTAAGTTGCTAAGGCTGGACTCCAACTTGCAATTTCCTGCCTCAACCTCCAGAGTAGCCAGGATTACAGATGTGGGCCGCTGTGCCTGTCACCATGCCTGTGTTTTTTTGTTGTTAAATATTGCTAATAAGATTATAACCTGCCTCGGTTCCTTTTTGAAATAAGCCATTATACAAAGATTTTGTATGTGAAAATTTAGACACAAGCAACATGAATGAGAACCCAAGGCTGTGGAAAGGGAGGTTTTTACCTAAGGTGTCACAACAGAAATACAGTGAAAGAGAAACCGAACATTTATATCTAACTCAGCCCCTACAGCTGAAAGGAGCTGGGGGGAACACCAACTACCACCTCCTCCCACCTTCTCCCACCTCCTCCAGCTCACAAAATATTCTTTCCTTTTCATAGTGAATTCAGGGGTTAATTTCAGATGACAGTGACCTTCCAGAAGACAAATCTGAAAATCTTCCATTTCATCACATAAGGTGTTGGTATGATGATGGTGGGGTCATCTTGGACAGCCCAGACCCTCTTTTCACATGTACCCCACTTACACTCAGAAGGAAACCATCCACACAAAAACCTCTTTGTCTTTGAGTCTCCCCTTATCCAGTTTTGTTTTTCAAGGTTTCAGTTACCCAGCATCCATTGCTATCTGAACTTATTAGATGAAAAATTCCAGAAATAATTCATAAGTTTTAAATTGTGCACCATTCTGATTAGCATGAAGAAATTTTGCTTCATCTGCTTCAACCCACTTGGGACACAAATTATGCCTTTATCCATTGTACACTCACTGTATATGCTGTTCACCTGTTAGTCATTTAGGACCTACCTTGACAGTCACAATATGGTCGTGCTTGTGTTTAGGTAACCCTTTCTTAAAAATGACTCCAAAATGCAAGAGTAGTGATGCTGGCAATTCAGATATGCCAAAGAGAAGTCATAAGGTGCTTCGTTGAAGTGAAACAGAAGTTTTTAACTTAATAAGGACAGAAATATGCGCCAAGGTTGCAAAGAGCTCAAGTATATGTGTTTTATTGTTAGTTGTTAATCTCTGTCTAATTTATCAATTAAATTTCATTGTAGGTATGTATGTATAGGAAAAAATAGTATACGTATGTTTTTGAACTGTGTTTTAAGGTATCCTCTGGGGGTGACAACTGTATTCTGACTTGTTGCAAGTTTCCTGTTTTCCAAACAAATATGTTTAGCTTATTAATCATTAAAAGTCTCATTTATTATTGAATATGAACTAGACATCCAACTGTTGGAGGCAAAGCAGAGGAAGTCTCCCCTTTGACCTAAAAATTTGCATTATTAGGCTGTTGTATCCACATGTGTCATATCCTTCTGAATTCTTAATATTGCTTGTATTTTATAATTTAATCTCTTCCCCCTTGCAGTACTGGGGCTTGAATCCAGGCCTCACATGTCAAGTAAGCACTCTACCACTGAAGTACATCCCAGCCTTTTTTAAAAATTAATTTTGAGACAGGGTCTTGCTAAGTTGCTGAGCCTGTCCTGAAACTTGCAACTGATCCTCCTGCCTCAGCCTCTCAAGTAGCTGGGATTACAGGCCTGTGCTACTGCATCGGGCCTAGTTTTAAAATATCTTAAACAATATGTTCACAAGTTATCTTTTTTCTTAAAAAAAAAAGAGAGAGGGACAGTGAGAGAAAAGATCAATTTTTTTACTTAGTTTTTCACGTGGCTTCCATTGCTCAGACACTTAGTTGTGTACGTGGTTCTGGAGTTTGAACTCAGTACTTGAGTATGTCAGGTAAGCACTGTAACTGCCAAGCCACAGCTCCAGCCCCACAAGTTATCTTTTTTGAACATCAGTGACCCTGGTTAGAGACATGGCAGATTTCATCATCATTATCATTTTTGGTTGGCAAAATGGGTTTAGTGCTTTTGCGATACCCAAGGTCATGCCATAGTATATGACTGAGCTAGGATTAGAACCCCAAAAGTCCTAAAGGGCCTTCCCCAGATACTGTGCTCCACAACCTCCCAAGAACATTGGTGCCTATTGGCCATCATCTGAGCTAGTTTCTTGCTGGAGGTGGTTCAGATACCGCCTTTTGGGGAGAATGGAATCTTGGTTGCCAGAAGCCAGGCAGAAGGCAGTCTCTTCAGAGACCGTATCTCTTGGCTTTCTTGTTGTCTTGGCTGCCCTTAGTTGTACTTGTGGTTTTGAAAGGTGGCCAAAGCTAGAAGCCAGGGAGCTCTTAAACCTGCTGCTTGATGTCGCAGAAGGAGCCTTTGTTGAAAGCAAAGCCAGGTTTGTCCCAGAGGCCTGCAGACAGGATTTCCTCCTGACATTAGCGTTGTTCAACTGCTGTCCCTTTGATTCATTTGTCTTCAAGGATGGATTTGTATTTGAATCTGGGCCTTTCCTTGGGCTGTTCCTGTTGGGATGTCTGTTGCCCGGATGGCTGAGAGATCAGCGCCTGGAGACTATTCAGATCCTTTTCCTGCCTGTGGGTATGTGGAGGCATGCATTCCTGGGAACAGCTGCAAGGGCCTAATTCCTTCTGCCTCTTGTGCTGTGGGAGCATGTGGCGGACAATGTGGTGTTTCATTAGTTTGCATGAGGGGAGCTGACTGACTAGTCACAAGTGTTGTAACTGACAGAGGCCAGAAAGTCTGCAGAATTATCCCTAGTGAAAATCCGGTGCACTTTCCCAGGCAGTAAGTAAACCACTGTGTCACAGTGTCAGGTTTTTAAAGTTAAAGCCAAAGTATAAGGCACAGGATATATGCAGGCTTTTTTCCTAAAGCCCTCATTGTAGGATGTGACTCTGCCGTGCCTGCGCTCTCATCTTGAAACACTGCTTCAGTTGTTTCTCTTTAGAACCGCCATGCTCCATAACTTCTGCTTTCTGTTTAACAAAGCAAGATGTTACCCCAGACATGCAAATAAACCAACCTTTCACGCTAAGTTCATCAGAAGGATCTGCAAGTGAGTGTCCACGTGCAAACATCTGTAGTTTATTTATATGTGGTCATGTCTGCTGTCTGCAAACTGGAAGCTTTTCATGCACAGAAGAAAAAAATTGGACTTAGAGTTTGAAAACATCTTTTTAATAGCTTAATAGATTCTCTTAACAGAAGGTATACTTTACTGGGTTAACAGGGTGACAATGACTTTTTAACAGTTCCAAGTTTAAGAGGATCTCTAAAAAATGGTAGTCCGTGGTTGAATTTTTATTTTTTAAATTGCAAGTTGAGTTTACTAATATTTTAAAATTCCCCTTGGTGTTTAAATGCAGCTGTTGGGGATGGGTCAGTGAATTCCCAGGAATGATACATGTTTTGGTCCTGGTGGCCTCTGGTGTCCTGTGGCCAGGGGCAGCTGGATCAGAGGTGCACTCAGCCCCTGCATCCTGTGCTGCTCCTGACTAGAAGGAGCCCAGAGAATGGGGACTGCCTGCAGGTCTCCAGCTGTCTGATGGTAGTCCCAAATCCTATACTGACGAGGATGGTTTGAACGGAAAGGCTGGGATCTGTGCATTCTCAGCTGTCATCTGAGGAAAACTGGAGAATTTTTTAAACTGATTACAAACCGCAACCAAAAAAGCAATTGGAGAATTGCACAATGCCATCCTTGTTGAGTTCATATCTCCTCCCCCAGGAGAGACCTGTTTTAACTCCTGTTTCTTTGGAGGGGCCTCCCTCATGCCATCTGGGGGGAGGTGTTTAGACTTCTGAGTAGTTCACACCCTTCAGTATATGTGTTGAGGAACATTGTAAACAGAAGGTGCTGTGCAGTTACAGATGATTACTCGTGTTCTTGTCACATGTGGATACGGGAGCCACCCCAGTCCAGCCAGGGTATACAGACTGGAGAAGTCCTAGTTGCTATTGCTGATTGAAAGACTATCATGAAGGGCCTGGACCGAGTGGCCAAACTGTCCTGAGCCACATGGCCAAAACATCCTCAGGTCACCAGCTGCTTTGCTGTTTGTAGTGGTCACCACCCAGTCCGTCCCCAAGGGACTAGCTAGAAGATTGGTGTAGAATGTCCAGCTCTCTCTTAGATGCCCCGAAAGACAAGCATGGAAGATCTTGTTTAGAGGATTGTGCTGATATTTATAGGTTGGAGAAGTCTGAGAAGTCTTCCACAATTGTCCCAGATTTTATGCAGCCTGAACTGTCTGTAGTTCCAGATTCACCTGAAAATACAAGATCAAAGGTAGAACGACTTCTGCAGAGAGGAGAAAAACCAAGAAACGGGTAATTCAGAGGTGTTAGTTCAGATCTCTATTTCTGCCATTTACAAAGTATATGACTAGAGCAAATTCTAAACTATAAAAAGGGGATGAGATGACCCCCTTGAGGAGTGCTGTGAAGGTCCCCTCATATGTAATGCTGGACACTAAGCATGGTGGTCCCTCTGAATGTCCATGCTGGCTTTCACACCTGAGCCCAGCTCACCTCCTGAGAGCCTGCAGTGAGAGGCATGTATGTGCCTGCTCTTAGCTCCACGTGATCACTAGCCATTCATTCCTTTGCTGTTCAACTCTGCTTGGATGCCTGACCCTGAAGGTCACTGAGACCTTTGCTGGGATGTTGATGTAGCCATGACTATCAAAGAAAGCGGCTAGTGACCTTGACGCTGGTTCTAGCAGCCAGACTGGTAGCATTGTGATTTTGGGTATGTTATTTTACCTGCTCAAATCTCCATATCCTTCAAAGGTGGCTCAAAGGATCAAATACAGTCACAGGTGAAGGAGCCTCCCACAGAAGCTGGCATGGAGGAGGGACTCAGACTAACTGGTATCCTTCCTTCCTTCTGGGAGGCAGAAACTGGGAGGCTTCTAATCCTCTTGTGTAACCTGAGATCACATTCAATGCCTGCAGCTTCCCTGGGAGAAAGTTTCCCATATATTGATGGAATCTGGCTAGAATCCCTTTATCATGGTCTGCCCTACAGCAATTCATCTTGGCCAACACTCACAGTGCTTGGGCATAAGAACCTCACAGGGGCACAGGGCACTCCAGTATCAGCACATCATTGTATTAATATCTAGAGCAGAGCCCGTCCGTCTTCCGTGGACTGCTCCCTACCGGATATTCTTGTACTTAATGTCAGTGTCTTTGCTGTTCATTCTTTGACGTATTTCTATTAAACTTACCATATTTCACTATATAATGATTGCAGCAAGATTAATTTATATTCACAAGTATTCTGTGCATCCTAAATTTGCACCAAAGATGGTTTAGTAATGATTAAAAAATGCGAGCACATTTTTTAAAAAGCTTCACATAGTGGTTGCACCCTACTTTCTTAGGTGGGGGGTTTGGGGATTGAACCTAGGGGTGCTTTACCACTGAGCTATGTCCCCATCCCTTTTTATTTTGAGACTGGGTCTTGCTAAGTTGCTGAGGGTCTCACTAAATTGCTGAGATTGGCTTTGAACTTGTGATTCTCCTGCCTCTGTCTCCGAAGTTGCTGGGAATACAGGTGTGGCATTGCACCCTGTATACCTCACTTACTTGCCAAAAAAAAAAAAAAAAAAAACAAAACCCCATAAAATCTGTGATGATTATGTGGTGAAATACAGTATTTTGTGCTAGACGTTGTTCTGGGTGCCAGGTCCCCAGGGGAGAATGAAATGAATGTAGTCCCTGTCCTTAGGAATCTCTGGAAGTACAAAATGAGGAAATGTGAGGAAGATGCCATCAGAGGGCCCTGATTTGCTAGGATTAGTGGAGGGAGAGCCTCTCTGAGGGAGAGGACATTAGAAGATTTAATATATAAAGAGAAAAAAATTTTTCATTAGTAATTTTGTTACTATGTGATAATATATTTGAAATAGCAGGTTAAATAAAATATATTAACAACTCCACCTATTTCTCTCTATATATTTAATTGGCTACTAGAAAATTTTAAATTACGTATGAGATTCGCATCGTCTTTCTGTTGGACAGTGCTAGTCTAGACCTTGGGAAGCAGTTTAGATTTTCTCTGTAAGCTAAAGGAAAAAGGTTTTAAGCAAGAAATGGCATGACTAGATTGAGGGTTTAGAAGACTGTTGGTCTGTCTGTGTAGGACTGACTACTGGGGAAGAGGGTCTGGAGGGGGAAGGAGGTGGTTGTAATACACAGGGAGAAGGTTGGGGGGGGACTGCTTTTGGGTGGTAGCAAAGAAGACCAAGTGGGTGGATTCAAGATATATTTTGCAGGTAGAGTTTACCAAATGTACTGAGAGTAGGAGAGTGATAGGTGTGGCTGTGGCAGCTGGGTATGTGGGGTGTGTCCACTGAGATGGGGAGATTGGGAGAATAGCAAGGATTTATTAGTTTGGTTGGTTGCTTTTCCTAGCGGGAGGGGTAATGGCAGATTCCTGAGAATGAAGACTTCTGTTAGGAGTGGGGGTAAATTTGAGATGCTCATGTGTCTCAGTTAAAGTCCTAACCAGACAGGCAGTTGGCATTAGGAGCCTGGAGCTCTGGAAGGAGGTCTGATCTAAAAAGTAAAAATTAGGAATCTACACAGAAATAAAATTAAAGCCACGCAAGAGGATGCTGTCACCAAAGGAGACACCTGGGTAAAGTGAAGGGAAGAAACCCTCGGATCCAGCCCTGAGGAATTCCAGCATGGTCTGTTCAGGATCAGCAGAGAAGGCTGAGTTTGGGAACAGAAAAGAGGCAGGATTTGTGTAGAGCTGAGGGAAAGAGCGAGGGAGAGAGAGAGCGTGCGGAGCGTGCCTGCTGCGGGAGTGTGTGTGTGTGTGTGTATGTTTAAAAGACAGACAGACAAGGACTTACTAGGTTGCCCAGGCAAGCCATGAACTCCTTGATTCAAGTAATTCTGCCACCTTCGCCTCCCAAGCAGCTGGGACCATGGTGCCCCACTGGAAGTTTTCTTTTTTGTTTTTCTGTGTTTTTTTTTCATAAATGTAGTTATTGTACAATCAAAATGCATCCATAGTAACTATATGTATATATTCTTAAATCAGATGGAAGTTTTGTAGGGTGATAGACAAAATTCAGTAGGAAAAGATCTAATTTTTTAAAGCTTATAGTAAAGGCACAATTTTTCATTAGTTCATTTAGAAAAAAAAAACATGTATTGTTCAATTAAGGTAGACATCTCTCCAGGGCCACTCATCAGCAGCATGATGATTAAACTTCTCTGATGGGTCCCAGCCACTCCCAGGCAACCTTGTAGACATCTTGAGGACAGGTGTCTACCCTGGGAGTTAGGTTGAAGGCATGTGTTCTGTTATCTGGTTGGCTAAAGCCCTGCCTCTCAGAGGCCTTCAGGATATTATCCCCAAAGCTTAGCACTTTTATTCTGCCTTTGAATAGTTGAGAAGAAACCTTTACAAGCACACTGTTTTGGAAGGGCTGAGGGATGGTTGGGGGCAGGGCGGCTGAGGCTGGTGGTAGTGGAGGAAGGGCAGATAGATACCAGCCAGACAAAGCATCTGCTTTTATCAAAAGTGCTGTGTTTGGGCTTGGACAACTTGAAGCCTGATGATTCCCTGATGCCAGACCCTCTGTGCCTGCCAAGAGACATACTGGCCTTAATACAGTTTTTCTTGTTTTTACCCGATTCAATCTGATGGACTGCTGCCAAGTTAAGATTTCAGCAGTGGCCTTTATCTTAATACTGTCACTAGACTTCTGCGGAGCACAGATTAATCCATGACCGGGTTGTTTTTGTCGAACAGTACCACTTCGTATCAGTATTGGCTCCTGTGTAGACTCACAGTAGTGTAATCTGCAAGATATGTAAATGGTGCTATTTTAACAGCAAAAAATGCTATTGCCTTAATTGCAGTTCTTTTACTATTACTCCTGAGCATGTCTGGTAGGCATTGCTGTATTTTCAGGTGAGATAGAAACTGACTCATAGAAGCAGGAGTTTTCGAAGTAATCAGGCATCAGAATCTCTGCTTGCTCAGGAGGGAAATGTGTCCTCATTCTTTGCCTACTCTGGACAATAAGAAGGAAGATTCCCAAAGTTTACGGAAAGAGAAACACAGTACCTGGCCTAAAGACCAGAAAGGGAAACACAATGCAGGACAACCAGAACCAAACTCTGACCCAGTTTCAAAGGAGGAGGAGACCTGTGACCATCCGGGTAGCTTCTCTGTTGAAATATGTGCATGAATCACTTCCATCCTGAACCTACCCATTTAAAGGGCCCCCCAATGTAGTATGATAAGCCAGGGCCACTTGATGTATTCATTCACAAGTAATGTGGAGTACCCCCTGGGTGCCAGGTTTTGTTCCATCTGCTGGAGATTCAGGCAGAGGGGCCTGGTGTTTGTTTAAGGAGTTCATAGCCCTTAGAGAAAGGGATGTCCATTTTGAACCTCCCGACCTTACCATCACTAATCTCTCCATCTTCTTTGCTACTGACCTAACTTCCCACCCGCAGGCTGGCCCTTTGTATCCTCCACTAGTTTGATAAGCAGTTTTGCTCTTGACCTCTGACCTCAACATCTTTACAGGTATGATGATCCATTTTCTCCTCAACTTGGTGATTGCAGGTGCTACTTTCTAGATAACACTTCCCTCCAGGCCTGCCTCCTCTATACCACCACTTCCTCCATGCTGTCCTGACCTTGGACCCAGACCCAGGAAGAGTCAGGTCATGCAACCAAGGACCACATCAGAGGGTGGCTCTGGACTGTAAAAGAAGTAGTGCAGAGTGAGCAGAGGATTGCAAAAAATGCTAAGGGTAACAAAAAGGGCTTTCAGAAGATATGTTGGGAACAATAAGACCAAAGAGAGGGGGAAGTGAGAGAAACCCAACTGCTGGGCTTCTGTTCAGCTTGCATTTTTCCTATTCAAAAGTCAAAAAAGATGACTTCTCTGATTGGAAAGGACAAATGTGAGGGAAGAATTATTGGCCTGAAACCGATGAGACTATGACCAGAGGCACCAATGCCATCAAAAAAAGTGAAGCCCCAAAGCTGAAGAAGACTGAGGGAGCATGAGTCTGAGGCCTTTGAGCCAGCCCTGTCATCTTGAGGTGAGGGTCGGGGGTAGTGGCATGAAAAAGAGCTATAGGGAAAGTGCCAGTGGATAAATATTTTAACTTTTTCAAAAGGAGGTGGGGAGATAAAATTAATCTACAAAATGATAGGCTTGACACTGATTTCAGGAAATATTCTAAAACAGGTTATTAGGACAATGATTTTGGAATACTTGGTAAAGGACACAGCCACCATTAATAGCTAAAAGCAGGTCACACCTGATTAACTTTTCTTTCTAGGTTCAAGTGGTTGGAAGCTTAGAGGTTTGTTGAGAAGGCATGTGTGTGAATGTCAGTCATTGGTGATGTCCTTGGGGGGAGACAGATTCAGGCTCCAGTATAGTATAGCACATGAAGCATACCCAAGGCTGTGTCCTTAGCCCCGTTAACAGTCTGTTTAAAAAACATTTAGATAATAAATTACAGTAAATTTAGACACAGATCACATGGGTAGATGATATGAATCTTAGAGGAATAACTGTTACATCAGAATGATAGACGTGAGGTAGAAAAAGATCCTTGGTATTTTAAAGCACACACCAAATTTATTTATCTATGTTTGTACAGGGGATGGATCCCAGGGACACATTACTACTGAGCCACATCCACAGCCCTTTTTTGTTTTGAGACAGGGTCTTGCTAAGTTGCTTTGGACCTTGCTAGGTTGCTGAGGTTGGCTTTGAACTTGCAATCCTCTCAACTCTGCCTCCTGAGCTGGGATTACAGGCACGTGCCACTGCACCCAGCTCACCAAATTTATTATTATTTTAAAACTTCCCCCTTTCCCATTTCTCATTTGTTTTTTTGCAGTGGTAGGAATTGAAACCAGGTCCTCACCCATGTCAGGCAAGTACTCTACCACTGAGCTACATCCTCAGCCCAACATAAATTTAATTGGGTAAAGCTTTATAGGGAGAGACAAAGACTTGCACTGAAATCTGAGAACATTAATTACAAAGTGAAAATATAGGGTTTGGTTTAGCAACCACACGTGAAAAATATTCTAGGATTTGGATAGCTATAGCCTCAGAATGAGTTAGCAACATTGAAATGATTGTCGAAAGAAAATAGTGTGATTGTCGGAGCATTAATTGAAGTTTAATTCTCACACAAAGGGAGGTGGTCACACATGGCTTCCCCCATCACAACTGGTGAGTTGTTTTAGCTTTGACATTGGAAATGCAAGATGAATCCTGCTCCTGTCTGGATCTCTGCTATAAAGCAGATCTCTTGGTTTAATCAGGGATATCCCTAACATTCTTTTGCATTAGTGATAGGGTACTACTCATGTCATGTGTTAACCCTGGGAGGAGAATATTTAAAAAGCACTAACCTTGATTCTGCCAGCTACCAGGGAAACACACTTTGGCATGTAAGAAAAATAAATGGGTTCCAAATTTGGAAGAATGAATCTCATGTATTTTGCAAGGTGGTTACATATAAATACTTTCATAGGTTGCACATTATAATCCTTGTGCTTAAAGCTTTTTTAAACCCCCTTTTAAAATCAGCAAAGGCAAATTCAAAAAAACGTTTCCTTGCCTCCAATGAGAAAGGAACTCTATTAGGACCTTAATATGAATTCCAGTATCAGTAAATAACCTGTTACTCTGAGTGCATGCTAGCTGATATTTTCTCCAAGATGTCATTATTCCACTCACAAGGCAAGCCCTGCTTTAAGCATCCATTCTCATTTTCCCAATAAATAGGTGGAAATGGCCCAGTGGTAAACTCTCTGTTGTCTTGGCTATCTCCCTGATTAACTTCCTCTCTGGCATCTCATAGCATCCAGAGGGATTCATTTTCTGCAGTAATAGCCAGACTGTCAGTGTCACTTTGAAAGCATCCGGCCTTGGCTGGGGAGCTAGGCATGGCCTGGGCAGCAGTCTGTTGCTGGGGGAGTTCTGTCTGAGACCATCCTTGTAGAGTCTCAGGCCACCACTAAATCATCTCCTTAATAAAGAGGCCCAACAGTCCAAGAAGGACGTTCATCTCTTATTCCCTCTCTCCCTGCAACATTATTCCCTGCTTGGGGGTGTGCTAGAGGATAAAGGGATGGGTCTAGGTCTTCTGTACAGTGGAAGACCACGCACACATGATTCAAACCAACATGCTAAAGATGGAAAGGTAAATAAAATGTCCCAATGAGCTGTTAGTCCAGTAAGGGAGTGTGGCAGAGCACACATAACATATTGAATTATGGTGGTTTGTCATAAAGTTTTATAATTTGTCGGAAAAGAGCACAAAGGAAATGTTATTCTTTTCTCTCTCTCTCTCTCTCTTTAAACTGGTGGTTGTATCCAGGGGTGCTTTGTCACTGAGCCACATCCCCAGCCCTCACTAAGTTGCTGAGGCCGATCTTGAACTTGCAATCCTCTTGCCTCAGGAGTTGCTGGGGTTACAGGTGTGCACCACTGTGCCTGGCAGGAGATGTTACTCTATGAGTTGTTTGCAAGGGCAGGGGGTGGAAAAGAGTGATTCCAGAAGGTGAGAACAAATGATGAGGTGGGAACTCCAGGCCTCTCCATTAGGGAATACCAAATAGTTTGGATTTGTTGGAGTGCGAGGAAGAGATAAGGATGGTGAGATGGGCAAGTTACCATCTAATAAAATATAATATGCTAGACTGTCCTACACTTTTATCTAATAGAACATGATAATTATGTAATTATAATTATATATAATTCTGTTATAATAGAAGGCATATTGTCCAGTGGGCACAAAATCTTAAGTTTTAAAGTCTATTGCTGGGGCTGGAGTGGTGGCTCAGCGGTTACGGCACTTGCCTGGCATGTGCAAGTATGCAAGTTCGAACCCCAGCACTACATACACAACATGGTCTCGGAGCAACAAAAGCTTCATGAAAAACTAAATAAAAATTGTTTCTCTCTCTTTAAAAATAAATAAATCAATAAAAAATAAAGCCTATTGCTGTCTCTTCCTTCCCTGCATTCCTGCATGTCCTCTCTTCCCCAAGATGTTGGCAGAGCTTCATGCTAGAGGATGAGCACAGGCTCTGAATTCTGAGGCTGTGTGTGCCTTCCAGCACACTGAAGGCACCAGGTTGCACACACAGGGCGGACTTTCTTCCGGTTGTTGGATTTGTCTTCTGACTGTGTGCCATTCTCTGGCGCATGGATTGGTGAAAAACGATAGACTGGTAAATCCCAAAGTTGCAGTGTTGTTCTCCCTTGGCCCCACGGCTTCAGGCAGGTAGCCTACTGACCACGTTTGTTTCAAGTCTCCTCATATTGTGTGTAAGTATTCTAGGAATGGGTTGGTTGACCATGAATAAAATACCCACAGAGCAAGAACTCCATCCCAGACCTGTAAGCCTTCTGGTCCTTGCCCTCAATAAGATTTATTTATTTTATTTTTTGGTACCAGAAATTGAACCCAGAGGTACTTAACCACTGAGCCACATCCCCTGCCTGCCTTTCTTTCTTTCTTTTTAATTTTGAGACAGTCTCACTAAATTGCTGAGGCTGGGTTTAAACTTGCAAATTGATCTTCCTGCCTCAGTCTCCTGAGGGGCTGGGATTACGGGTCTGTGCCACCGTGCCTGTAGTAAGTTTTGATTTTAAGACTTTTGCGTAGAGCCTTGCTCTTCTTGTCATCATTTGTAAATCATGACAGCTTGGTTCTGCTTTTGCCAACTCTTACACCATTTTCTTTTCTTTTTCCTGGACACCTGCAAAGGCCGTAAAGATCGGCATCCTTGTCCTGTTTCTGGTTGGTTGGTGGGGTTGATTGATTTTTTTTACTAAGACTCTAATAGTTTACCGTAAAGATCACTGCTTGCGGAGGCTTTTGGTAGATGCCCTTTGTTGGGTTAAAGACGTTCTCTTCCATTTCTAGTTTAAGCTTGCCTCGGAGATCATGAAAAGATGATTTTTTAAAAATGTCTTTCCCTCATCAGCTGCCCAAAGTTATTTTTCCTCTTTAATCTGTGAATGTGGGGAATTCGGGATTTTCTCTTGTTAAATTGGTTCTGTGTTCCTGGAGTAAACCTAAGTGGATTTATGATGCATTCTCCGTCTTTAGGCATTGGTTGTCAGTGCTTGGATCAGTTTCTTTTCGGTATCTGCTCACATGTGGGATTGGCCTTATGCTTTCCTTCCTTTCACTGACTTTGCTTGTAGTACTAAAGTTAGGTTGAATTTCTGCAGGTGCTTCTATAAGTAACAGATAATTGCAGCATTTGGCAGAGCTGTCTAGGCCTCAGGTTTTCTTTATGGGATAGTATTGAACTAATAATTCAGTTTCTTTTCATGGTTACAGGACTATTTTGATTTTCTTTCTTCTTTGTAGTCTGTTTTGGTGTTATTTTTCTACATATTTGTCCATTTTTTTTTAAGAGAGAAATGAAAGAGGAAGAGAGAACCAATTTATTTTCCCATCTGGCCTTTGTTTCTCCAACTCTTAGCTGTATATGTGGTGCTGGGGCTTGAACCTGGGTCCTTGCACATGCCAGGCAAGTGCTCCAACTGCAAAACCACCACTCTAGCTCTTCATCATTTTTTTTAAAGAGAGAAAGACGGAATTAAGTTTTATTTTTTCATCTGGTTCTTGTTTGCCCTCCACCTAGTTGCATCAGTGGTACTGGGGATAGAACCAGGGTCTTCGCGTGTGTCAGGCACGTGCTCTGCCACTGAGCCACCTCTGTACTCCCGGATTTGTTCATTTTTCCTAAGCTAATTTATTAGCATACAACATTCATAGCATTCTTACTGCACTTACTAGTATCTAAGATGAGGCCCCTTTTTTATTTCCGTAGAGATTTTTGCTACCCCCCCCATTATATCTGTCACAGGTTTATTTTATTAGACTTTCTGAAGACCCAGGCTTTTTTTTTTTAATTGGTTTCTTTGTGGTATCATTGTTTTTTATTTGATTTCTGCTCAGTCTTTATCTCCATTGTTCTGTTTTCTTTGTTTATTCTGTTGTCTTAGCTTAAACTGAACCCTTAATTAATTTACAGCCTTTCTTTTCTAAAAACAAGCATTTAAGGCTGTGTATTTCCTTCAAAGTACCACTTTAACTGGGTCCTGCTCATGCTGTATTGTGTATTCTGAAAATTTGTCTTATAATTGTGAGTTTAACCTAGTTACACTTACTGTGTTTAGTAGCGTATGGGGCCTATTATTCTGTAATTCTATACTATTTGTACATTTTTTTTCAATCTATGGGATTTTGTTACTATCTTTTAAAAATTATTTTTAGAAACACTCTACTTTTGTTCATTTAGTGATTACTTTAAAAATACCTTTGTGTTACTTCATAAAACACTAATATCTCCTCCTTTCTGAATAATACAAGGACTTCAGAGCATTAGTCACCTTCCTCTTGACCTTTATTCCATTGTTCCCCTAAGTTTTAGTTTGACCTTTTCAAAAAAAAGTAATTGTGTTAAAATACACATTAGATTTAATGTTAGCCATTTTTAGTTTAATCAAAATTAACTTTTAACTGATACATTAAAAACCTAGGAATTACGTATATTAATAAAATGAGGTGATGTTTTGGAACTTGTATACATTGTACAGCGTTCCATCAGGTTACAAATACCTGTCTCCCCACACATTTATCGTTTGCTTATGGTGAAAACTTGCAAAATCTCTTCTAATTATAGCTTTTTGAAATGCACACTCTGTTACTGTTACCGGTAGCCATGCCACTGTGCAGTACTACGGCAGAACCTCTTGGGTGTGTCTAATGGTACCTTAGTTCACGTTGGTCAATCTGTCCCCATCCCTACCTCACCCCACTCTCCCCAGCCTCTGGTAACCATCATTATAGTTACCATGAGATCAGCTTTTTTAGGTCCTACATATGAGTGAGATCATGTGGTACAGTACATGCCTTTCTGTGCCTGGCTTATTTCATCTTAGCCATTTTTAAGTATACAGTTCAGTAGTTGTAATAAGTACATTGACATTGTTGTGCAACCAATCTTCAGAATTCTTTTCATCTTGTAAATTGATACTATACACCATTAAACATCTTTTTGTTTTTTCTCCCTACCTTAGCAGAATGGTGATACCATTCTACTTCCTGTGTCTGAATTTGGCTACCCTACATATCTCTTACAGGTGAAACTGCAGGTTATTTATCCCATTCTCACTGGCTCATTTCACTTAGCATAATGTCCTGAAGGTTCGCCCAACTCATGTCATCTGTCAGAATTTCTTTACTTTTAAGACTAAATAGAAATCCATTGTATGGTGTATGCACTATATAATCTATCCATTGATGGATACTTAGCTTGCATCTACCTTTTGGCTTTTGTGAATAGTGCTTCTATGACCATGAGTGTACAAATACCTCTTTGAGACCCTGCTTTTAGTTCTTTTAGGTCCACACTCAGCAGTGGAAACACTGATTCATGTTGTAATCTAATCCTTTTCCTTCTTTCTGTTTTTGAGGTAGTATGCTCTCTGCTAGGCCTTCCTCTAACTTCTGGGCTCAAGTTATCCTACCGCCGCCTCCCAGGAACTGGGGTTGCAGGTGTGCACCGCCACGCACAGGTTTCTGAGCAGCTGCCCGCTGTTTTCCACTGTAGTAACACCATTTTATACCCCAGCACCAGTGCACTTGAGTTTACTTGTTCCACTTCCTCGCCAGCACTTGTTATTTTCTCTCTCTCTTTTTCTTTTATTTTAATAATAAACATTCTCATGGGTGTGGACTGGTAGTTCTTCTTTTTTAACTCTACAAATTAGACGTGCTTCTTGTGGTTTTTTTTTTTTTTTTTTGCCATCATGCTCATTTGGAATAGCCCATGTGTTTACCAGTTTCTTTGTCCGTTATTCATTCTTAGATATTATACTTTTTCCTGGCATCGTTTTCTTCTTCCTATGGTGTATTCTGCTTGGTGTGTCTAAAATTATCTTTATTCACTCCATCGCTTTCCTGGGGACAGAATTTTGAGTGCTTCTCTTTCCTTTTTGGCTAATAAAAATCTATCAGTGCACTTGTCATCGCTCCGAGGGCAATCTTTCTTTGCTCTGTGCATTCAAGATCTATTCTTTGTTATAGTTTCATTGCAATGTGTCCAGGAGAAGATTGAATTTATTTTATTATTATTTTTTTACTGCTTGAGATTCACTGGAGTGCCTGAATTCAAGGATTGGTTATCTCTAATTTACTTTGAAGATTTCCCATTGTTTCTTTGACTGTTGTCTTTTTCCCCTCTCTCTCAAATCTCTCCTGCTAGAGCTCTGGTTAAATGTACTTTGGCCATCATATTCTACATTCAGTGTCCCTTTTATATTATACACTTTGTTCAATACCCGCCCCCCAGTCCCTCTACCTCCCTCCTCCCATTCCCTGATCCCTTGCCTTTGTTCTGGGTCCCATATTGTTTCTGAAAAAACCCAAATACAGTGACGTAATTCTTATACCAACATTTTTTATATATATGACTATAGTATATACAGTGACTTAACTGCTTGGAATGTACCTTACTTTATCTCAGTTCCAACATTTCCCCTTCGTCTCCCTTCCTATCTAGTGTTCCTGTCTCCCCACAATCCCTCCAGCATTTGTTATTGTTCGTATTCTTCATCTTTGCCAGTCTGACTGTAGTAAGGTGAAATCTTAATGTAGTTTTGATTTGCATTTCTCTGATTACTAGTGATTTAGAACACTCTCTCATGTATTCATTGGCTTGCTCAATGTCCTCTGTTGAGAAGCTTCTGTTTAGCTCTCTAGCCCATTTATTGATTGTTGTTTGTATTTTTGTTATTGAGTTTTTTGAGTTCTATATAAATTTTGGGTATTAGTCCCCTGTCAGAGGGATCACAGGCCATGATTCTTTGCCATTCTGTAGGTTGTCTCTTGACTGTTTTGACTATTTTTATTGTATGTACAGAAACTTTTTAGTTTAATAGCATGCCACTCATTGATTTTTCACTCTAATTCTTTCACTTTAGCAGTCTTGTGAGGAAGTTGTTGCCAACTCCCATATGCTGGAGTGTTGGTCCTAAT
The DNA here is from genome assembly GCA_004027875.1 of Aplodontia rufa. Classification (NCBI taxonomy): domain Eukaryota; kingdom Metazoa; phylum Chordata; class Mammalia; order Rodentia; family Aplodontiidae; genus Aplodontia; species Aplodontia rufa. The sequence goes on from PVKS010022752.1 coordinate 31,141, forward strand.
TTTTCTTCTCGCAGCTGTATGGTAGCTGATTTAATTCCTAATTCCTTGATCCATTTTGATTTGATTTTTCTGCAAGTTGAGAGATAAGGATCTAATTTCAGTTTTCTGCAAGTGGCTGTCCAGTATGTCCAGCACCATTTGTTGAATAGGCAGTCTCTCCTCCATGTTATATTTTGACCCCCTTTGTCAAAGATCAGATGTTTAAAGATTTGTGGGTTTGTCTCAGAGTCTTCTATTCTATTCCATTGGCCTTCATTCCTATTTTGATACCAGTACCATGCTGTTTTTCTTACTACAGCTCTATAGTATAATTTTAGATCTGGTATTGCAAATCTACTTGTCTTGTCTTTCTTACTTAGTAATGTATTGGCTATTGTGGGTTTCTTGTTGTTCCAAATGAATTTGAAATTTGCTTTTTCTATATCTGTAAAGCATTCTTTGTCATTCATTGCTATCTTGATGGGGATTGCATTGAATCTATATAGTGCTTCTTAGCCCTTAAATTTTATATTTTAATTGTAGTTTTTTATTTCAAGAAAGTATATTGAAATTCTTAACATACATATATATGTATATAGATACAGATATACACACACATTTTTTAAAAGAGTGAGAGAGAAAAAGAGTTAATTTTATTTGATTTTTTAAAATTTAGTTTTTGTTTTTCCAACACTTAGTTGTGTATGTGGTGCTGGGGTTCAAACCTGACCTCACTTACATGTGAGGTATGTGGTGTACTGCTAAGCTACCTCTCCAGTCTCTCATTTTCTTTTTTGAAGAGAGAGAGAGAGGGGGAGAGAAACAGAGGATCAATTTTATTTATGTTTTCATCTTGTCTTTATTTCCCAGACATTTAGTTGTATATATGGTGCTGGGGTTTGAAGCTGGGTCTGCATGCATGCCAGGCAAGCGTACCAACCTCAGAGCTACCACTTTAGCCCCCATCCCTAATTATTTATATATATATATATATTTTTTTTAAATGTGTCATATTTTGTAGCCTGTATCTGATATTCCAATATCTGAAGTCTTTGAGAGTCTTAATCTATTATCATTTCTGCTGACTTTTATTCACTGGGATTTTTTTCTAGTGTATATGGTTATTTTTGAAAGGGAATTTATATTTAACTAAATGTGTGGATATCCTGAGCAAGCATTGTGTTGATAAAATTTTCCTTCTAAAATGATTTCTAGTGTTCCCTAACTGGTAAGCACCACGAGCCCAGATACTTTTAATTTCTGAGTTTTGGATTTCTCTAAAAGGAGGTAATATGAGTTGAATTCCCAATCAACATGAAGATTTACCCATAGTTACAAATTCTTATACAAGATTATTTTTTTTTATTATTAGAATATAGAAATACAGTTGAGGGAGAAACATTATCAAAACATTATCAGTCAGTGAATATAAACTTTGTTATTGAGGGGAAAACCCAGATCATGGATAACCACCTTGGATTTTACCTTTTGCATTTTCCCCCAGAAGAATTCATGCGTTGAATGGATAGTTTGTGGAGGAATGACATCAGCTTCTGGGATGGTTCCCCCATCTTCCCAATTTCCAGTCTCCTATGAGTTCTTCATATACCCTCCCCCTCCCCATCCCCCTCCCTACACCTCTGAGAATCCTATAGAGCCATCCCCCTAATGTTCAGACAGTCATTCAATTTGTAGTTTTGCGAGGTTAGCCGTCAGCCCTACTGCTTCCTCTAATATGTTAGCATCAACAGATGAGAGAAACCATTCGGCCCTTGAGTCTCTGAGATTGGGAGACTTCACTAAGCATAATTCTATCCATCTCCATCCATTTGATTTCAAAAGACATCATATCATGCTCCCTAATGGCCGAGTAGTATTCCATAGTATATATGTACCAAAGCTTTTGTATCCACTCGTCAAGGGAGGGGCATCTGGGTTGGTTCCATAGTCTAGCTATGGTAAATTGAGCTGCTATAAACATTGATGAAGCCACATCACTATAATATGCTGATTCTAAGTCTTTTGGGAAAATTCCCAGTAGTGGGATAGCTGGGTCATAAGGTGGTTCCATCCTTAATTTTTTGAGGATTCTCCACACTGCTTTCCATAGTGGCTGAACCAGTTTGCAGTCCCACCAGCAGTGTAACAGTGTTCCTC